>WPIO01000016.1:3632500-3807500 GCA_009760855.2 Cristatella mucedo
ACCCTGTGCTGCCGTCAGACGACTGCCCCCTTGATGCATCGATGAACAGGCGGTCACGGCCTGTACAACATGGCATGCAGCATCAGTCAACTGCCGCGAAGGCTGCTGGCGTGCCTTATCGATCGATCGGTGCAGCAGCAGCGGCTGAGCAGGCAGCGTCCAAACCCAAAGCCGCGGTCATCGTTTCCATCCGAATTCTCTTCTCCCTTCGATCGTGCTTCTTCCTTTGCAGCAGATGTAAAGTGCCTAGAAAGAGATTGAGTTCTCTGAGGTCGCTTTATCGAGTGCATTATTATTATTATTGTATTCTCTGAGGGTGCCATATCAAATGCATTGCATCAATGCATCAAATTACTGTTATTATTATTATTATTATTATTATTATTATTATTGTTATCCTCCACCAAGCCTGTCTTTCTCCTCCAGGCTCGCTGGCTCAGGTGCAGCCAGCACGATCGACGGCAGTGGACGAGTGATTGACCTGCGAGCAGGCGCTGCTGCTTGCTGAAAGTTTATCAAGCATGAAATTGCTCACCATTCAATTGCGTTTCCCTTTGCAGCAAATGTAAAGCGCCTAGAAAGAGATTGAGTTCTCTGAGGTCGCTTTATCAAGTGCATTATTATTATTATTAAATTCGGTGCTGTCTGCACGAATTGCAGAGAGACGTGCAGGAGACGATCGCCAGGTCCAAGCACAGCCGCCGAGCGCTCGTCTTCGCCGACCTTCGCAGATCTTTGCCGGTCACCGGAGGCTGCTCAGTAACCGTGCCAATGCATCGCCACGTGACTGACATTGTGGATTCGGTGCAGTGAGGCCACTGGCTCGAATCCCTGGCTGGCGCCAGGCTGGCTTTGCTGCCTGCTTCTCGTTATGTCGAATCCAGCCACGACCAGTGCCGGTCCAGCTCGTCAGGGGGGGCAGCCGCAGCCGAGACACAGCGCCCCGCCCCCCAGGGTGGTCTGCTGTGCAAGCTCGCATGACCATGCAACGTCGCCGACTGCTCCAAAAACGGACGTGAACGACGAGCCGAAATTCCCAGATCGACGCACCACACAGCGAGGTTTAGTCGTCGGTGCAGTCGGCTTCGCGGGGAGGAATTCCGTCATTGCTGGGGGCGCGTGTTCATGTTCATTGGCTGCCAGCTGCTGTCCCCTCCGATCCTACCGTGCTGGCCGGGCAGCCGGCAGCTGCCGAGCTCTCGTTATGCGGCATGGCGATTGCCACATCTGGGCCAAAAGTGCTCGGCAACCGCCGCCGGCAATGTCGGCTCCAAGTCACCTGTCGTGCCTACATTCCGCGGCAGCTCTTTTCAGTATCAGGGGAGAGAGGGCCTCTGCTGTAAAGCGAAACAGCGGCATTGTCAAAAATACTGATTCGCCTGTCAAAAAGAAATTCTGCATCGCGCTGCATGCAGTTCGACCTACTCGTGTCCGGCTCGCTCGCTCTCGCTCAGCCTGGAAGCGATCGGCTTTAGGAAGGTGGCAGCAGGCGGCAATTAATTTTTTCTCTTTAATTAATTAATAATTGTCTTATTAATTCTCTTATTATTAATTTTCTTATTAATTCTCTTATTAATTAAGCTTTATTAATTAATTAATAATTCTCTTAGTAATTAATAATTCTTTGATTCTCTTTTAATTAATTAATTCTAATTAATAATTAATCAATTATTAGTTTATCTCTTTTTCCTCTCAAGCTTTTCGAGCTTCTTGCTTCGTCTCCATTTCTTGGAGGAGCTGCTCCTGCTTCCTCGCCCGCACCCGTTGGTCAGTGTCAGTGTCGTGAGCTTCGATGGCTTCGACTCCGGGCCACCGGGAAAAATTGCCCGTCGACGCATTACGAATTAGCAGCGTTAAAAGCGTTTTGAGGTCTCCCAGCTTGAGTCGTCTGTAGCGGCTGCTGAACCGGCACCGAGCAGCCGTCGGCAGCGGCCACCCGCAGGGGAAGCCTCCCCTCACAGAATAGACTTCGCCGACTGCACTGCCGACGAACAGCGGCTGCAGCGGCCGACAATGCAGACGCAGCTGCAGCCCAAGCCGGCTCAGCCGTAGCGGACGTGCGGGCGCCTGCAGCAGCCGACGCCGGCAGATCTGCAGATCCAAGCGCTGCCTCCTGCATATCGGCGAGAGGCAGCGCTCGACTCACGCTCGCTCGGCAAAGCGTGCTGCCCGAGAGGGCTGGAAGGAGGACGCAGTCGGCGGCCGAAGATGCATCATAATCCCTGCGAGAAGAAGGGAAGGAGCTGATTAGTTGGCCGAAGAATGCCGCTCGATTGTGATCGTTTCTGCTTTCGAGAGGAAAGCTGTCGTTCTAAAGGCGTCCGCTGCTGCTCTCGCCGCCTGCTCATCATCGTCGCTCTGAAGCCTTGCGCACTGCCTAACATAGGAGAGTCGTTTTCGCGAGTCGTCCCTCCGACCATCGAGAGCTACCGCTGCCTGCCTCCTACACTTCCGTGCAGCAGCAGCTCAGTGCTGGCAGAAGGGCTCCTAGAAGTGGTGTGTGCGTGCGTGTGTGTGCGTCCTCTACCCCCTGAGCCTTCGGGGTTTTTCCCTCCCGTCGAAGCCTTGTGAGCTCTCTAGCGTGAAAGAGTCGTTTCTGCAGTCGTCGGTCATCTGTATGAGCTGTCGAATCCGTTCGGAGTTCACTGGCCTTTCTAGCAGGGCCTCTCGGCTCTGTGCGAAACATACTCTGTGATGAGAGTGTGAGTGAATTTTGTCAGGCCTGACATTTAAGTTTCCTTTTAAACGAGCAAGCGCCTTTAAACAGCTTCGCTGGCAGCAAACCTGCATAATAAATTGTATAGTGGATCGCTCCCAGCCAGAAGATCGTCGTTAGGCTGGACATCAACGAGCCACATGCTGAAGACGCGTTTTTCGGTCAAGTGAAAGGTTGCCACCATGTGAGCGGAATCGGCTCTGATTCATTACCGGAAAGGTTTGCTAGAAAAAATATATACAACGGCGCCTGCTTCAGCCGTAGTGATTCGTTCCAAGAGGGTAGCAGCTAACTGTGCTTTGCACGACTCTGTGTGCTTAGTAAAATCACTCTTGCTGCGCTCTCCTGATAACGAGTGCCCTTGTCGGCTGTGCCCTGAGGCTCAGCTCTCTTTAGCAGAGGATCACCTCTCCTTGCGACACTGAATCGTGCTGTGAACCTGCAAACAGGGATTAAAAGTCGTACTTTTAGTTAACTATTTCCAACGAATAGGACACTCAAATCGCGATGGGACGACTGAGTGTGCGCACACATATATGTTTAGAAATGACGAGTCCTCACTGAACAAGTGTGTTTGCAACCTTATAGCTGTTTGAACCCCAACAGTATCAGAGCTCCGGACCCTCGATTTACGAGCTAGACCTAGAGCTTCAAAAATGCTACCCGAAATCGAGTTAAATATCTCCGTTGACAACCGGCTCGTAGCAGGTTCAAATCACTGTAAATGTAAAGCGCCTAGAGAGAGATTGAGTTCTCTGAGGGCGCTTTATCAAGTGCATAATTATTATTGTTATTATTACTGTCTGCCTAAGTTTTTGTGATTCAGTTCGTCCAGTTGACGATCTTCGGGCAGTATGCGTTTGAAAAAGAAGGAGAAGTCCATATGAGACGCTAAGATTTTTGAATAGTTGCTCTACGTTACCCACACTCCTGTTAATGCACGAATGCAGGCCTTCCTTTGTGCGGTTCAAACTTTTCTAAATAGCTCGCCAAATAGGCACACTTGACCTATATACCTTGAAATTTGTGGATACTATCTTTCTGCTCAGGTTGCTTTCATGTACGGCATATTAATTCGCGAGAAATTGCTTCTTAATTCCACTTGATGAGCTACCACCGAGTTCATGTCGAATAAATGCAGTGATTTTGTGCTACAATTTTTCACGAATTCTGGGTTTAGAAACGCCTACATAAAAATCTTGCGGTTCTTGCCCCTACATAAAAATGTTGCAGGTCTAGCCGTCCCCTAGATGAAAATGCTGCCACTAAGTCGTTGGATGTCGTGACTTCCTTGGGAATGAGTTTCAGGATTGGTAAGTATTCAATAAACTGAAACCACGGAAGAATTTGGGCCTTTAAGAGGCCCAAATTGAGAATTAATAGCTATTCATTTATATTAATTTATTATCACTAGATTAATAATTGGTTAATTATATTTATTGCGAATTAATCTAATATTGATAATTAGTATTATGAGGCGCTGTCAAGACGACTCGAGTCAGAAAAGCTATGCGGTATGCAGCCTGCCTAGCAATTGCTGGAAAGTAGTTTGTATAGGTTAAATGGAGCAAAAGGATGAAAGGACCTAAAAGTGAATGACAGAACCTTGTATTCAATGCACTGTGTAGTGATTAATAAGGGGCCAAACTTGTAGAAGTGGTGTAATGTGGCAACTATGATGCTAACGACAGACAACCCGGGGCTACCGAGTTTGCATCAACTAGAAACGCCTTTCTGCACAGGTCGGACGACCTGCATGTAGTGATTTTCAGAAGCCGAGAAGGGATGTAACAAATGCGTGGACCACCTTGGATATGGTATCCCTGCCTAAGCTTGCCCGAATTTTGGCCATGTTATGTAGCTGAAAGTAGGCAGGCTTGACTACGGAGGAGATTTGGTCTCTAGTAACGGCACGTGAAAGACACGGGGAAAGAGACACCTAGATTTTGTGCTGAGGCTGCGGGGGATATGCTGATAGAGCCCATTTTGAGGAATAGGTTTCTAATTTTTGAGCAATACTAGGTTTTCCCTCTACTCGTAAGTTGTTTTTATTGTCATTCAATTTGAGAAAGGTTGGTGCCAGCCAATTGCGAATGCGAGCAATACCTGCATCAAAGGAGTTAAGAGAGTTTGATACGCTGGGAGGCAGGAAGGGATCACAGGACTTGCACAGTCTGTGTGTCATATGCATAGAAATGAGAGCCTAGACTGTGCTTGGCCATTACATCGGTAGAAGTGAGAGTATAACTTTTGAAAAGAAGTGGCACCAAGCCCTGTGGTACCCCGTGCGTTAGAGGCACCTCAGATGACTGTTACATACGAAAGCAGCGCGGCGTCGTTCAGGTAGTCAGCAGCCGACGGCGGCTCGACCGACGGCGACTCTGGCAGCAGCGCGGTGCGGCAAGATCGGAAAGCTTCCCGTCGCTCATCAGTGACGCGAGTCCGAATCTACTTTCACCCTACGGAAGTTGCGAGGCTGCCGCCTCAAGTACTATTTGTATCGCAAAGAACAGTTAGTGGCCGGTGCTGCTGAAGCTGCCGTTCAGCTGCTACTTACCCTCCATCGAGTCCCAGGCTAGGACAACCCAATCATGTTGGCCTTGTCTATTCGTGTGCATATGCATGCTTACAGTACGCCTGCTGCTATCGGAGGTTACCACCAATTATTTGGTAATGCTTTCTGTACAGCATTTTACAAATGTATTATTATCGATTAACTTTTTTCAATCGATATGAACTATTCCACTTTCAACATCAGTCATGATTACAAATTCTTCTCGTACTTACTTCTGCCTACGAAACAAACGCCAGAAACATTAGTTCACTTGGCCTGATCCATTATCTGATCGCTATCCATTATTAGCCCGATCCTTAGCCCGAGAGATTCGTATACTGTCGACGAACTTTGCCACTGAACTTAATCGCTGGTCGATTCTATGAGTTAAATCGATACTCTCGTCGTTTTTGCATTTCTATATAATCAGTGAGTTCGCTTTTCGTGCTTACTAATTTACAATTCGGTGCACGTTACAAGTAATATTTCCTGCTAACCGGCGGCCCATAATGTCTTCTTGTTTTGTTTTCTCGCTGGCATAAACGTGATGCTTGTGTGCATACGCATGATTGTCTGAGCACGATAGCAAATATGACATTAACCCTTAGCTATTGCTTGTTTTGTAGCGATTTTTAAAGCACCTGGATAGAGATTTAGTTCTCATACGGTGCTACACAAGCGGCTTATTAATACTACGTATTGTTATTCGTAGTAGCAGCAGAAGTAGAAGTAGTAGCATTCTCGCCTGCCACATTTTTGGTAGCTATCATTTGGTCAGCTATCCGGAATATGCTCTGCTTCAGAAGGAAAATGTGCGATGGATCTTTGGCAACTGGCTACTGATGAATCTTTTTATGCTAGCTGAATTAACAGCCTCTTTTGTACAGCGACTGGAGAGCTTTTACGGCTATCACCATCGCTTGCTGTGGCAATAAAGGCTTATCCACTGCAGGATTCGAACATACGACCTCGGGACCGAGGTTGTGAAAAGCATCCGCCTTACCTAGTGTGCCATCACGGCTCATACGCAACATTCCTTAATGCATCACATTGGTGAAAAAAAGATGATGAGCTATATTGGCTTGCAAATAAGAAACACTTTAGGTGAACAAGCTTCGGCTTTCGAGCACTCAGTTCCACGGTAATTCGTGCCTTAATCCAGCCAGGATCAAACGCTGGATTTTGCATGGCTCACAAGCACTGTCTCGACCGATGATATTTGCATAAGATGACTACTAATAAGGGTCTTCAGCAACGTTACGACATTTCTACTACCAAATGTTAAAGGCATGCAGTAGTGGCTCAACAACTCTCAACTCTTTCGTAACAAGCTAAGCACCAGCCACAGATGCTAGCCATGCAGATGCATCATAGTCCCTAGGAGAAGAAGAGAAGGAGCTGATTGGTTGGCGTTGGCATGAGCAGTAACAGCCAGCGGTTGGCCAACAATTCCCAGAGTCCTGAGGCTGGGCAGCCCGAGGAGCGAAGGGACTTTGTTCTCTGCCAGCACGTCCACGTAAGTCTGGCTGGCCACCGTTGTAATCGATCGACCGGGAAAGAGGCGTGGCCACGGAGTCTATTTTTAATGGACCGCTATAGATTTCCGTATTTTCCCAGGCCGTTGCCGTCGATTGCCGCGCATTGCCCTCGAATGTACGTTCAAGATTGGTTGATAGGACGCGGTTGCACTTTTTATAAAGCACCCTGTAACGCAAGAAAAGTGTGATCTTCTTCCACCAGCTCTGTTTGTAATTGTAACAGACAATCATATATTGCTGTATTGCCTCGGGCAATTGCCGTCGATTGCCCGAGGTTGAACGCGAAAAAGGACAGCGTGTGCGCCCACAGTGAGCACTACGTAGTAGGATAATTACAAGTTCAAAAGGCCAATTTCCAGAAAATTTGACCCTGATTGCTGCAGAGACCGGGCCATTGCCATTCATTGCCCTCGATTGTGCCTTTGTCGATTGTATAAAAATGTTTTGGACGCACTTTCAAAGCAGTGTAGTGCGATACGCAAGAAAAGTTGGAGCTTCTCTCAGCAACTGTCGGTCCAATTGTAACTGCCCGTTATGGTTTGGCGTATTTCCCCGGGCCATTGCCATCGATTGCCGTGGGTTGCCGTCGATTGAACGCGTACCACGGGTAAAAATTATGCGCACACACAGGTGCATGTCACGTGGAATGAGATTTATAGTTTATTGCAGCCAGTATTTTGAATTTTCCATGGATTTTGCTATCGGCCCCTACCATTGCTGTTGATTGCCGTGCATTGCTGACAGTTAACAAACAAAGCATCTTGAAAGTTCCACGGTTTTACTTTGGACGCAGCGGAATTTTATGTGTAATGAAAATTGAGGCTTCCTCGCTGCCAATTTCTCTTCAATTCGCCGGGAATTGGGGTATTGGCCCAGGACATTGCTGTCGATTGCCGTTCATTGCTCGCGATTGTATGTTCGCGATTGGTTGAAAGGAGCCGTGATGGCTAACTAGGTAAGGTGGTTGTTTTTCACGACCTCGGCACCGAGGTCGTTGGTTCGAATACTGTGGTGGGCGATCCTTTATCGCCACTGCAAGCGGTGGCGATAGCCGTAAAGGCTCTTCTGTCGCTATACAAAAAGAAGCTGTTAAATCAGCTGGTATTTATTTATCTTTAAAGGATTTGATTGCACTTTTAACACAGTGGGCTGTGACAGGTAAGATGTAGTTTATCTTGGCCCAGTCACTTTCCAGTGATTTGCGAAGGACCATAATGGATTGCCGTATTTGCCCGGGCCATTGCCGTCTGTTGCCATGCATTGCCCAAGATTGAGCGGTCAGAGCTGGTTGAAAGTATGTGTGCACGCAGCGAGATGTTACGGGGAATGAGAATTAGAGCTTGGTGCAGCCAATTTCTGGTCGATTTGCCACGGATTTTGGTACAGGTCCCTGCCATTGCTGTCAATTGCCGTGTATTGTTAATAGTTAACGTGCAAAATAGCTTGAAATTCCTACGATTTTACTTTTAGCACAGATAAATGTGAAATCCGATGACAATCAGCACTTCGTGCAGCCAATTTAGTGTTAACTTGCCACGGATTGTAGTGGATTGCTGCATCGAGCCGAGCAGGTGCTGCAGATTGCCATGCATTGCCCGAGATTGTACTAGCGCAATTGCTTAGAATGATGTGGTTGAATTTAACCAGTGTGCTTTGTAACATGCATTAAAAATTAAAACATTGCGAAACCGATCTCAGGGCAGTTTGCATCAGATTGCTGTAAATTGAGGTTTTGGCCCGGGCCATTGCAGTCAATTGCAGTGCATTGCTGCCGAATGATTGAGGTGATTGTATTAAAATTGTAGGATTACACAATAACCAAAAATTAGAGCAATGTGCAATCACTGTTAGAGCTTAAAGTGTGCGTATTCTGGTCGTTTTTCGGCGGGTTGCGGTAGATTGACGTACTGGCCCGGGCAGTTGCAGTCCATAGCAGTGCATTACTGCAGAATGGCCAAGGCAATAACAGTGAAGTTATGCAAGTACACAATAATTGAAGATTAGAGCAGAGTGCAATCATAATTAGAGCTTCTAGTGTAAGCGTTCTGGTCTCTATGTAACAGGTTAATAATAATAATAATAATAATAATAATGTACTTGATAAAGCGCCCTCAGAGAGCTTAATCTCTTTCTTTGCAGCGGATTGAGGTGGATTGCGGTATGGGACCGGATCGTTGCAGTCGATTGCAATTCATTGCATTAGAACGAGTGTGCACAATGGAGCGAAATTTTGTGGATGCTCTTTGAACTGAGTCTAGTCCTATATGCAATGCTAATTAGAGCTTCGCGATGGAGATTTGAGGACGACTTGCAGTGGAATAGAGTGGATTGCAGTATGTTTCCAGGTCATTTCAGGCGATTGCCACCCATTGCCACAGTGCGAGGCAGTTTTTTTACGCGGTTGTGCACACAGCACGGTACACTTTAAAATGAAATGAAAACTGGAGCTCAGCGCAATGTATTCGATTTTTTATGCGGTGGATTCTTCGGATTGAAGTGGATTTCGGTATTGGGCCGTGCTACTGCAGTCGATTGCACGTGAACGGCCACCAATGCAAGTGAAATTTGTTTAATGAAATTGTCGTAGAGTGTGCTGTCATATGCAATCTAAAAAGGAGCTTTTCGATCAGGATTTCTTTCATTGCATGGTGGAATGCAGTGGATTGCGGTATTGGCCCGGGCAACAGCAATCTTATTTCAGTAGATTTCGTGAGAACGCGTGAGCGGAATCACTCAAAATTTTCTGGGTACATTGTGCGTGTAGCGTAGTTTGATATTCCAGACTTTTTGTAGTTGTTCGTTACAGATTTGGGGTGGATTTGACAAGCACTAGAATGGATTGTGGTGGATTTTGGGGGATTGTGGTGACTTGCGGTGGATTCTGGTGGATTCCGGTTGATTGCGGTATATTGCGGTGGATTGCGGTAGATTGCGGTAATTCGTTGAACCCATATCGTAGCGGCTGTGCTACGGAAGGCAATCGGTTTCGAGTCGTGCAGACAACCGCAGCTCACTTTGATTAGCGCGTACCTGCAGAGTGTGAAATTCTACTGCCATCTTAAAATGTAAATAGATCAAAATAAAATATTGAAGCTTTACTAGGTTTATCCTACTGGTATATGTCTTTATATAACATCAAGCACGATTGCATGTTTCTTCTGCCGTTGTATTTTGTCCCTCGCCACGTGGCTCCCGCTGACCGCTACCGGACCGACGTTTGGCGGCGTTTAGCGACGTTTAGCGGGATTTTAGGGGTATTTGTTTGCTCTCTCATGTAAAGTCATAGCCCGGCGCTCGCACATCGTGTAGCCCGCGTTTACTCTGCTGAATCTAATTTCCTTGCTAAGTTTTTAGGTTCTCGAGGTTGGAACTCGTGAGCTGATCATCGATGGACAGCCAAAAGTCGCAGGTAAGAGCTTCAACGGCCCACTTAGGAATGCAGGCATAGGTAGAGTATCTCTGCTTGTTTTGCTCGATCTTACGGCTACTTTTGATACTATTGATCACCGAGTCCTTCTTGAGCACCTCTCATCTTGCCTGGGCATCGCTGGCACTGCTCTGCAATGGTTCATGTCCTATCTCAGTGGGAGACTCCAGATTGCTGATGTGAATGGACAAAAATCATCCAAAGAACCCCCGAAATATGGGGTATCTCAAGGCTCCGTGCTTGGCCCAGTTCTTTTCACGGTTTATACTCGCACTCTTGCCGATGTGATTGCTAAGCTTAATCTAGGCTATCACTTTCACTCGGTTGTATCTTTGCTTTTATCCCTCTCCAGTACGTGGAATTCTGAGCCGTGATGGCACACTAGGTAAGGCGGTTGCTTTCATGACCTCTGTCCCGAGGTCATGGGTTCAATTCCCTACGGTGGGCGATCCTTCATCGCCTCTGCAAGAGGTGGTGATAGCCATAAAGACTCTTCTGTCGCTATACAAAAAGAGGCTGTTTAAGCTGCTAGGATATCAACTTCCTTTCTGCATGTATTGATGACATCCGCGCATGGATGGCAGCAAACTTTCTTAAATTGAATTATGATAAAACCAACTTACCAGCCACCCAGGTGTGATTCAGAAATTGGAAAGGCTAACGCTCAAAATCGGCTCTGCCACCATATCTCCTGTTGAATCTGTACGAAATCTAGGTACATGGATGGCAGCAAACTTTCTTAAATTGAATTATGATATAACCAACTTACCAGGGTTAAACCAAACCAAGTGTGATTCAGAAATTAAAAAAGGCTAACGCTCAAAATCGGCTCTGCCACCATATCTCATGTTGAATCTGTACGAAATCTAGGTGTCATGCTCTAAAGTGACCTTTCATTAGACGACCACATCAGCCTTGCAGTCAAGTCTGCGTACTTTCAGCTACATAACATTGCTTAAAGTCGGGCTTGTTTAGACAGGGATACCACATCTAAGTTGGTCCATGCATTTGTGACATCCCATATTGACTTGTGTACCTCACTGCTTGCTGGTTTGCTGGTCTGCCGGCCTGTGCAATCAGGTGCTTACAGCTGGTACAAAACTCTGCAGCTAGGCTTGTCTGTCTTGAGCGTCACAGTTGCCACATCACACCACTTCTCGTCGACCTGCACTAGTTCCCAATCAAGCAGCGCATCGACTTCAAGGTTTCGTCACTGACTTTCAGGTCTCTTCATTCTTTATTCCCCCACCAGGTTAAGCATAGTACCACTCGCTTTTAGGAATGTAACTTTTTAATTATACCTCATACAAATCTCAAATCCTTTGGAGAACGTGCCTTTAGTTCGTATGTTCCCAAAGCCGGGAATCCATTCCCGACTTGCTTCACGACATCTATTGACTTGTCCACATTTAAAAAGAAACTAAGAACGCAGAATTTAAGGAGTCCCTGTGATTCGTTCTCTATGTGCTTATGTGTGCTGACACTTTTGCAGACTGCTACTAACCACACTTGCATGCTGGCCCTGTGCATGTCACCCCTAACCATGCTATTCTTGTTGTTTATTGAGCATGCTACCACTAACCATTTGATCGTGCTTCCTTTGCAGCAATTGTAAAGCACCTAGACAGAGATTGAGTTCTCTGAAGGCGCTTTATCAAATGTCTTATTATTGTTGTTGCTCATAGAGTGATACGTGCACTGCATTCGTACACTTGCTGTGCAGCCTCAAATTTTGATTTCTCGGGAAAAGAAATGTCGGTGACTCACTTAAAATTCTTGCTGATCTTACCTGGCTGGTGGTTTGCTGATGCAATTACCCCCTGCAATGCAAGTAGACACGACGTTATAATAATAATGATGATAATAGCACTTGATAAAGCGCCCTCAGAGAACTCAATCTCTCTCTAGGCGCTTTACATTTGCTGCAAAGGGAAGCGCGATTGAAAGGTGAGTAATATCATATGCTTGATAAACAAGAATAACATAGTTAGGGGTGACATGCACAGGTCAGCATGCAAATGTGGTTAGTGGCAGCATGCACAGTGTCAGCACGCATAAGAACATAAAGGATGAATCACAGGGACCCACTAAATGCTGTCCTAAATAGGTGTTTTTAAGTTCTTTTTAAATGTGGTCAAGTCAGGGGATGTTGTGACGCAGGTCGGGAGGGAGTTCCAGGCTTTGGGAGCATACGAACTAAATGCACGGTCTCCAAAGGATTTGAGGTTTGTACGAGGTATTTGTAGACTGTTGGATTCCGAAAAGCGGGTGGTACGATGCTTGGCCTGATAGGGTAGTATATCTGACAGATAGGCTGGAGCCATAGAATGAAGGGACCTAAAAGTGAGCGACAAAACCTTGAAGTCAATCCGTTGCTTGACTGATAGCCAGTGCAGGTCGGCGAGAAGTGGAGTAATGTGGCAACTGCGACGCTCACGACAGACAAGCCTAGCTCCAGAGTTTTGCACCATTTGTAATCGCCTGATTGCACATGCTGGTAGGCCAGTAAGCAGTGAGTTACCGAAATCAAGACGGGATGTTATAAAAGTATGGCGTTTTAGCGGTTGATGACGACAGCTGGTATTGCCTACATTTTGTCAGCTAGAGGTCCTATAATAAAAAATAATATATTTGTATAGGGCCCTCAGATAACTTCAGATAGGCACTTTACCTCTGCTGCAAAGAAAGCATGATCGAATACTTGGTGGTAGCATGAACAGTGTCAGCATGCATAAGCACTCATGAGGACGAATCACATGGACCCACTAAATGCTATGATAAATAAATGTGTTTTAGCTACTTTTTAAATGTTTTCCAGTCAAGGGATGTCGTGATGCCAGTCAGAAGTGAGTTGCAGGCTTTGGGAGCCTGCGAACTAAAGGCACAGTCTCCAAAAGATTTGAGGTTCGTACGAGGTGTGGCTAAACTATTGATATTAGATTCAGAAAGCAGGTGTTGTGATTCTTAACCTGGTGGGGGAGTAGACGTGATAGGTAGGCTGGTGCCAGAGAATGAAGGGGCCTAAAAGTGAATGACAGAATCTTGATCGATGCGCTGCTTGACTGGGAGCCGGTGGAGTTCTAAAAAAGGGGTGTGCTGTGACAGATGCGCCGCTATCGACAGAGAAGCCCAGCTGCAGTTTTGCACCAGCTGTAAGTGCCTGGTTGCACAAGCTGATAGACCAGCAAGCAGTGAGTTACAGAAGTCGAGACAGGATGTCACAAATGCATGGACCAATTTAGGTATAGTGTCCCTGCCTAAGAAAGCCCGGCTTTTAGCAATGTTATGTAGCTGAAAGTAGGCAGACTTGAGTGTAGAGCTGATGTGGGCGTCTAATGAAAGGTCACTTTGGAACACGACACCTAGATTTCGTGCAGAATCAGCAGGTAATGAGATGAGCAGATTCAATAGGAGATGCTGACAGAGCCGATTTTGAGTATGAGGTTTTTCAATTTCTAAATCACGCTTGGTTTTCCCATAACTTATAAGTTGGATCTATCATCGTCATTCAATTTAAGAAAGTTTGCTGCCATACATGTTCGAATGGAATCAATACATGCAGCAAGAGAGTTGAGAGAATTTGGCGTTCTGGGGCTGAAAGAGATCAAAGACTTTCGGGAGCTGAACCCACTACTGAGTCTGTGGAGCCGAAGGATTGAAGGTGAATGGCGTCTTTATGTTGTTTATCAAGCATGATATTACTCACGATTCAATCGCGTTTCCCTTTGCAGCAAATGTAAAGCGCCTAGGAAGAGATTGAGTTCTCTGAGTGCGCTTTATCACGTGCGTTATTGTTATTATTTTTATCGCCCTCCAACTCGGATAGGTGAATGACCTAAGGCAAAGCAGCAGTAAAACAGATTAGCTGATTTAACAGCCTCGCTTTAAAATAAAATAGGAAATAAGGTGAGTGGATTCAACGGACTTATTTGTGGCAAAAGAGCCTTAACGGCTGTCTCGGCTGCTTGCAGTGGGCATTAAACAATTGTCCGCTGCAGGACTCGAACCCTCGACCCGGATAGTGGTCGTGGAGTGCAAGCGCCTCACCCCTGGGCAGCAGCAGACCCAGCAGTGATAGCCTCACCGACGATCAGAGCAGCGAGTGGCCATCGTCTAGTTGGGATGGGCGTTTGACCTATGACCCTGTCGCCGGACAAGTGGCTGCCCAGTCTTGCCACAGCTGACCATCGTGACGACGCCTGGCTTTTTCCCTGGCTCGGGCCTCCGTGCTGCATGCATGCCGTGTAGGGGGGCGGCTGTTATCAAATTAGAGTACCTCTCTTCTTCACGTGGGCCTCTCTCGCTGGCTTTTGGCACGTCCGCGAAGGCACAGGGCGGCAGCACGCAGTGTCTTGCTCTCATGCCCTCGGCATGCTATTCGTTGGCAGAGTCGGGAAAAGGGCGTTGACGACCCCCTGCCCCCTGGCGCTGTGGTTGGTCACGTTTCGGAGCTTGGTGAGTACCGTTCAGCAGCAGTTTGCAGCAGGGGCAGGGACGTGTGCATCTGCTTGCTATCGGCACCGCCCACGCCTTGCTTGTTTTCGATGCATCCAAGGTCGAGGGTCTAACTTACTTGCCCTCGGTACTCGGCCTCTGCAGCTGCTCAGGCTGGCGAGGCTCACCCTTGCCCGCCGGCCGGGACACATACATTGCCTGCTCTCGACCAGTTCGTTTGGGTCTCTTGGCCTGCATGGTCATGTCGCCTACCTTCCGCCTTCTCTGAGAGCGGCAGTTCACTTACTCTTGAGCCGATTTCGGTGATACATGATGGTGTCCCAGAGAAGCCCCTGCAAATCCGTCAGGGTGGCGGGGCAATGCATTCTCCTTCCCGAGAAATGTGCTCGGAGGCCACTCTTATCTCCGTCGAGAGAGTAAAGTTGAGCTGGTCGCTGCATGCGTGCAATCAGCCCCCTGCAACGATCCGTGGGCAGTAGCAGATTCCCAGCCGCGACCGTCGAAAACCCTCCACCAATCTTACGATCTCCATCTCTCGAATGAAACGGCCCTCTCACCCTCAAACTAGCCATCTTAGAAGCCCCACCCAGCACGGAACTGCTTCTCCCCCTCTCCATCTGCCACTGGAGGAGGGTGATTATGCCTCATACTTGAGCCATGCCTACGGCAATGTCGGCTCCAGTATCACGTGAGCCTTAGCGCCCACTGGCTCCGTGAACACTGCTCGTGGCCCGGACTTTGCAGACGATGCCAGCAAGAGTTTGGTGGAGGCAGCCATGCGTGCCAAGGACAACGCTTACTGTCCGTATAGCAAGTTTCGTGTCGGTACAGCTGTCATGTCGTCCGACGGCCGCGTGTTCACAGGTGAGTTCAGCGCTCGTCCCACTCAGCACTTGCTTGCTACTGTTGTGCAAAGTTATTGAATGTGGTTTTTTAACATGAGTTTCCATTTGCATTATTGCTTGTGTGCATCCATGTGGATCGGTGTAGGTACATTTGTATGTCTCTCACTCACTCACTCACTTGCTATCTTTCTGCATGCCGTGTCACTGTCAGGGTAGCAGCTATGGCGTCACCGGCTTAATGGTTTATGAACACTAGACAGCTGCTGCTGTGATATGTCAGACCCTTTGCAAGCGTCTTGGCTCTCGCTTAGCAACAGCACTGCCGCACTCGAATTTGTCAGTCGGCTAGCGTCGTGGCGCCCCTGCCCAGTACTGGGATGGTTGATGCACGGCAGACTGCTCTCTGCTGCCTGCCGTGCAACGTGCCACCAAGCGACACCTACCAAGACGCTGTCTTGTGGGTGGCACGTTGCAATGGGTTAACACTGTGCAGCAGTGCACCGATCGGCGGCAGCAGACCTCTTGTTTTCCTGCTTTGCACCCGATTGTCATCGCATGGCTGGCCGCGCCGCTGCAGGAATCGCTGTCTCATTCATGCTTGTGCTGTCTGTTGCTCGACAGGCTGCAACGTTGAGAACGCCTCGTACGGCCTCACCCTGTGTGCCGAACGAGTGGCAGTGTCTGCCGCCGTCACAGCTGGAGTGCGGCAGTTCTCGGCCATCGCAGTGTCTACGTGAGGCTCGCTGCTGCTGCTGCAGCCGCCACCTTGTGCTGTCGCAGGGTAAAACAGCCGTCCTAGCAGGTAGAGTTTCGTTAGAGGTGTTTGAAAATGCCTGCACGTAGAGCCAAGCATTAGCTCTTTCGACTGAGCTATTGCCAGTCGCCGATCTGACGGCATTGACCTGACGATGATGTATTTGACAACTAGTTCCATGAGGTGAGGCATTAACTGGCCTCAGTGCAGCCACTCGAGCCAGATGCTAGCCCTGGTATCTGCGCCCACTGGTACCTGCGCTCCCTCTGGTACCTGGACGATACTGCCTTATCGCTTGTAAAAGCCACCGAAAGTGCTCGTCGACTGCTAGGCCACGTCTCTGGCTGATCGAAGTGTCACTTACGACGGCACCGATTTTTCACTCCCCTGTTCCGGCCAGTCTCTTTAATTAGGGGGGAGAGAGAGAGACTGGGCAGAGGACCTGGCTCCTGCTCCTGCTAGACCTTCTGCCCTGCTTGACCCCTCACGAAACTAGAGACTGGGTCGAAGCTGGCAAAGCACCGAGCAGTCAGCCAACCGTTCATTTCCTCTGTCAACGTTGCAAAGCCGATCGGCTAAGCCATCCCAAGAATTGAGAGCCAACAGCTGCGGCCGTGCCGTGCCATCTTGCCGGTGGTAGGGCTAATCCCGCATGACCTGATATCAGCCCTCGATGTTGGTGAGCACCAGCGAAACGTCAGGCAGACTGCGCAGAAGTCGGTCAGATACCACATGCTGCTGCCTGCGGAACTGTGGCTGCAGGCCAGGCCCACAGCTCGTGCTCTGGGTTTCAACCGTCCTTCTGCATCGTCTTTTTAGTGACATCGTAGGACAATTTAAAGGCCCCTGCGGCGCTTGCCGGCAGACGATGGTGGAGGTATGGCAGGCTGCAGTTTCCATTGCTGCTGCTGCCATTGCTGCTGCTGCCATTGCTGCTGCTGCTGCTGCTGCTGCTGCTGCTGCTGCTGCTGCTGCTGCTGCTGCTGCTGCTGCTGCTGCTGCTGCTGCTGCTGCTGCTGCTGCTGCTGCTGCTGCTGCTGCTGCTGCTGCTGCTGCTGGCAAGTAGGTCTGATAGGTAGGCTGCTATAGCAAGAGTGAGCGACCAAATCGATGCGTTGCTTGATTGGGAGCCAGTGCAGGTCGGTGAGAGGTCGTATAATGTTGCAACTGCGATGCTAACGGCAGGCAGGCCTGGCTGCAGAGTTTGGCACCAGCTGCAAGCTCCTGATTGCATAGGGCGGAAGATCTTCAAGCAGTGAGCTTCAGAAGTCGAGACAGGTTGTCGCAAATGCATGGACCAACTTGGATATGGTTTACCTGTCTAAGCTGGCCCGGATTGAGGATAGATTTTCCCATTTCTGGGTCGAAAAGTGTTTGCCCATAACTAGTGAGTTGGTTTTATCGTCATTTAGTTTGAGAAAATTGTCATCGAAGTATGGATGTCAGCAATACATGCAGCAAGAGAGTTCACGGGAGAGTTTAACGTGGTGGAGGGCTGGTAGGGATGAAAGCATGGGTACAGTTGTGTGTCGTCGGCATGGAAATTATTCAAATGTAGATTGTGCTTTGTGATCACAGCGGCAAGCATTAGGACGTGGCCAGTTTGTGCGTTGCTGCTGTGCACCATTCTTGGTTCTCTTCTCCTTTTTTCATCTAGTTTGGTTCGGATTGGTTCTTAATTATGGTGATGCCGAACGGGCAGTACTTGCGTCTGCCAGTTGCCAATATGCTGCCACTGGCGTTTATGCCAAGTGCACTCCAGGAAGAGCGACTCTGATGGTGACAGCAGCTCTTATGGTGGCAGCGGCTCTGGTAATGACATCACATCTGATGGTGACATTGGCTCTGATAGTGACACTCTATCTTATGGTAACAGTGGTTCTGATGTTAGCAGCTCATCTGCTGGTGACACTGGCTCTGACGATTAGAGCATGCAGCAGAGCAGGCGATGGCATTTGATGTACGGTGAACGGAGCCCGTCAGGAATAAAACATTGTGTATTGCTTTGTGTTGCATTGTAGTCGGGTCAGGCTCGAGCTGATGAACGATATTCTTCCACTGTTGTTTGCTGCAAGCACGGTTGAGCTGTGCCGGCTCTGCACGCACTGTACACCCAAGCTCCCAAGCTTTACTCAAGTCTAGTTGAGCGTTTACTTTCTCGAGTCACCAAAGTCGTTCGTGAAGTTCCTTTTGCGACTGCTTGCACTGCTCCTTTGTCAAGTTTGTAGTGCTGTTGTAATGCGAAAGCACCCGTTGATATTGCCTTCTGCGTTCGTCCACTCCCTGGTTCTTGGCAGTGGCGAATGCTCCAACTCTGTCCTTTATAATATCCCTATTCTAACCGTATTCACTCGAGCTCCTGCAGCGAGCACATGAGTAGAATGTGTGTGTGTGTGTGTGTGTGTGTGTGTGTGTGTGTGTGTGTGTGTGTGTGTGTGTGTGTGTGTGTGTGTGTGTGTGTGTGTGTGTGTGTGTGTGTGTGTGTGTGTGTGTGTGTGTGTGTTTAGCAAGGCCTTGCAGAAGCTTGTGGTGCACAAATCGCGACAGTTAAAGAACTTTATCATGCGCAACAAAGAGAGAGTAAAGAGCAGAATTAGAAGGACCGGTAAGGAAGTGATAAACAAAACGCTGGACGGTAATTTCCAGAAGAAGTGACAGCAGAATACGCAGCATCTATTCCATAGCAAGTTGTCTTTGTTACACACAAGACCTGAGCAAAGCATTTGCTGCTGTCAGCGATTTCAATTTAAGCATATTATTACGTAGTTATTACATTGTTTTGAGGGCACGTGTAGGTTGATGATTCTGGCAACTTATGTTCGGATGAGTCTGTTGGCAGGCACTTATTCCCTTACTTTTCTACCAATAGCCACTGGCTTTCTATTATCGAGACAGGACACTGGATCTTGGATCAGGCTGTGGATCTTGGATTTTAAGATCATTTGGTGCTCTCGGCTGATAAAATCCGTTATCTGCATGCTTATCACCAGCGGCTGTTAAATGCGAGGCGGTTCAATCCGTGCTTCGACCACGACATCGGACACTTACCACACATTTCGACACTTAGCACTTAACCACGTGGTTTGCCGAAATCAATACTAGATGGCATCGTCCCTGGATAATGCAGCCATCTGCAGGCCGCGACTGCTCGAGCCTCGAAGTGAAATGGCCACTGTAGGTGCTCGCGTATTCCGCTCCCCCCCCCCCCCGTAGTATTTATGTATGCTCTTCGTTGGCCTCGCCCCACCTACCTAAGCTGTAGCTTGGGGCAACGGCTGCCGCCTTCAACATTCCTCCGAACCGAGGGCGTTTCTGACACTTTGGGGAATGCTTACATAGTTGCTATGATCTGCCCACATGGTGTGTTCACAGTATGTCTTCCCCTGAGCTTTAGAGCCCTTGGCAAGCTGTGTCCTGCTTGTCAGCGGCAGCCATTTAGTACGAATCAGTAGTTGGAAGCCCAACAGCTACAAACGAACCATATTGAAATGGGCTTTATGTAAAACACTAGGTAAGGCGGTTGCTTTCACGACCTCAGTTTCGAGGTCGTGGGTTCGAATCCTTCGGTGGGCAATCCTTTGATGCCCTTGCAAGCAGTGGTGATAACCGTGAAGGAGATAACCGTGTTGCGATACAAAAGAAACTGTTAAATCAGATAGTATTTATTTAAAAAAGATGACATCCTGTTTCTATTCATTATAACTCAGGAACCGCTACTAATCTCAAGCATGATCGTAATATCGTATCGATTTAATTTGGCCCATGTCGTAGCCAGCAGCCGACGAAGGCTTCGCAGGCAAGTCCCAGCACCGGCAGCAGCGAAAATGATGGCGTCCACGACCTCGTGGATGGAAAGAATTTTAAAGTCGGCCGATTCAGCAGACGCACACATGTACCAATGAAAGTAACGTTCAAGCAAAATAAGAGCTTTGCGTTCTCGTTCCGACAGCCGGTACTTAACAAAAATCCTGCAATCATTACGCCGGCTGTCGAAGTGACTCGTGTCGAATGGGAACTATTAAGCCTAGCCTGAACACGGTAAGCCTAGAATGGAACAATGTTCTGGAATTCCCTTCGAGAACGGGACGACTGACGCGAGGCGGGAAAAACGTCGTCAAGCCTGGGCATCGTGCCGCAAGGCTAGTCATGGACCATGCTAAATAGAGCTTCGATGGCTCCCGGTCGACGACAGATACGAGCCAAAATTCTTCCACTGACAAGGCCTGTCATAACTGGGCTCCTCCCTAATATCAATGCTGAACCAGTGTGAGCCTCATCGTGTCAAACTGGAGGGATAGATGGTGAGGGAACGAGAGAGAGGGGGAACGATAGACCAGCGAAGGTCAGACGAGAAAGTGGAGACTTTGGAGAGCGTACAATAGCCTTAAACTTATGGTAATTTTCCGGAAGTACGCCGCCTACACCCTCCGGTTTAATCACCTGCGAGCAGAAGTACTGTACTGTCGTGATGTGGTTGGCCAGTAGGGCGTTCACGGCACCTCGCTAACGGTGCACGGAACGCTCGTACTTTCCCGACCATCTTATTTATACAGGTTTGCCTCAGCATCGCTTCTAAGTGGGTTCGATTCCCGCGGTGGCGATCCTTTATTGCCGCTGCAAGCGATGGCGATGGCCGTAAAGGTGTAGCCGAGTTCCAGGGGTCAAAGGCTAGTTCCCGCCATGTGGTTTGGCATACAGAACGCTGGCCCAGAACAACGCCAACGGTTTATTGCACAAGGCACGGAGCAGCAAGGCCCAGAACAATGCCGACGGTTTATTGCACAAGGCACGGAGCAGCAAGACGCACGACTGCCTTCGCCCCCTTCTCACACTCGAGTCTCTCCTCCTCCACTCCTCTGGTTGACCCCGATGATTCATCAAGGACCACAGCTGTGCAGCGGCCGACCCTGATGGTGAATCCACCATCTGGCCACCAGCGGTTACCGGCCTGTGTCCGTGCCACATCACAGGCTCATCGGAGGAGCCGGCATACACTCAAACTACACGCCATACTCCGGCCACGCTGCCGCTCGCCGTGCCGCCGAACTAGGCTAAGACGAGCGGCAGCCAGGTAAAACCTCTTTATAGTTACGCATGCGCCGCCAACAACAACAGGGGAACCAAACAAGTCCTATACACAGTACACTATGGGGGCGCAAGTCGACGCAGCAAGCGCGAACAAACGTGTTAGTCGGGTCAGTCGGCTTCTGCAGTCCTGTCGTTGTACCGACTCCGAATCCAACGGTACGAGCGTATGCCGTCCAAAACCCGGCTGGCTGAGTAACTGCTTGGCTAGTCCGAGTCGACAACTACCACAGTCGTGAGCTTCCACTGAAAGACGCTTACACACGGGGGTCACGAGCACGCTACGCGGGAACGCGAAATATACAAGTCTCAACAACGAGCGAGCTATCTGGCTCCGCTAGGGCCTTGGGTACTCGCTCCCTTGCGTGCGTGGCAGCATCGCCGGAGCACGCCTGCACGAATCCAGGTGTATAACTCGGCGAGACCGGGAGCCTCCAACACCACGACTTACTTGGCCAACTCCTCCTACCCAAGAGCCCCGGTGACCTCGCGTCACCGCACACATCCGGCCATACCGTAGGTCCGACCCCGGAGTAGCCGGTGACCCTCATTACAGCCGTCCGGTCCCAGCCAACCGAACCTAGCCTGGGTACAAAGGCTCTTCTGTTGCTATGCAAAAGAGGCTGTTAAATCAGCTAGTATTTGTATCTGACTCTGTCGCCGGCAACCTTTGACTCTGGCCACGGTTGCAGCCGCAGCAACCAAAACGGTTCAACTGCGCACCCAACTGCCCCACACCGTGTGTGAAAAAATTGATATCAATTTACGTGCGTGCGAAGGAAAGGCTTGTTCCGCTAAAGAAAGGCCTTTGTTGCAATTATTTCTCAGCTCGGTCGCGGTTTGCGGACGCGTCGGCTTGCTGGGCCCGCATCGGAAGGACGCAGCCGATACCGCGGCGCACGAGGGCGCCGACTCCGAATGGCTCGGCTCGGCGCGCGCGCGGCTCACGAAGCTTGGCGGAAGAGTCGCAAGAAGAAGGTAGGAACGCCGACCTTTCGCCGGACTCGCGCGCTGCGACCTAGCCAGCCAAGACCCGCCGGGTCACGAGCGCGCGTCCGGCGGGGGCGTCCGCACTGTCGGACAGGACAGACTTAGGAGCACAGGCGGAAGAAATACTCAAGAGCATGGGCGTCCGCCCAGTCCGACGGACAGGCGTGACGCCGCGAGCTGGCGGAGCAGCCGACGCTCGCGCGCGGCGCCGCACCGCTACGTGGGCGGCTGGCCTGCGCTGCGGCGCTGCCTCGGCGAGAGCACTACGCCGGCCAGTTCGCCGGCGCCACTCCCCTTCTCTGCCTGGCGTCGAAGCGCAGTGCCGTCGCCAGCGAGTCCAGACCGGCTCGCCCACACGGGCGTGCCCACTGAAGCGGAAATGTGAAATAGCGCAACGGTAAGGTAACCTGTTTATTTTTTCTATCTAAAAGTATTTTATTGTAAGAAAATTTGATGTTCTGTAAATTTTTCTTCCTATTGGACTGTAGAATACGCCGCAGGTTTCATCCTCCCTGGTAGGCTGCCGGATGCGACTTCCGCTGAGCGGCATGCTAGCCACGGGAAGCCGTCCGTCCGCGCACCGTTTCCTGGCTGAAGCAGTTGAACCGCGCGGGACGTAGTTGAGTACGGTGCTTTTCTAGATATGTAAGTACGGCGGCTTCCGACAGTGTATTGTGTGCATTTTGGGGCGTCGTCCACGGCGACGCGAGCGAGCGGTCACCTGCTCTGTCCTCCCGCCATCCAGAGCGTCTTCTCGTCGCTTGACTCGTCGTGACCACCGTGACTCCCGGGCCGACGTCGCGGTCGCTCTTGCCGGGTAGCGGCTTAATAACTCTAAATAACTGGCTGCCGCCTTTCAGCCCTCGGTGCTAAGCCCGCGCTTGTATTCGTTCGCGCTGAGTTTCCCCGCCGTCTTTTTTTACGAGCGCTCGCTCAGTCGCCGAATAGCCAGCTAGCTAGCTTCGTCACGAACTGGTACCGCTCGCTGCCTTCTGCTACGGTTGTCGCCGCTGTCGAGCCGAATCCGTACGTAGTCGGTGAGAAGAGGACGAGGCAGGGCGTTTTCGTCGCTGGCTCCGGCCTCCTCCTCCCCCGTGTGGCTCATTGAATCGACGCTATTGCGTCTCACCGTTGCAGGGAGCTCGCCCGCAGCACGAGGATCCGCTCGCTGTGGCAGCACGTAAAGGTGGACGAGGGCCAAGAGGCCAACTGCAACCGTACGGTCCACTGCATCCACTGCGGACATTGCTTCACAGCGAACACCACCCGCATTCTGGCACACATGACCGGATACGGTGGGTAAGTGGAGATGTGCTCTCAACTGCATCTGCTCTCGGCGGACCAAGCAGCCGAGCTGGCTGCACTCGTGGCCCGCAGGGAGGAGAAAGCAGCCATGGTGGTCAGAAGTCGCAGCCTGGCAGCCAGAATCCAGCCTCCAATTGCTCCCTTGGATGTTGCCATTGCGGCCGAACTCGTTCCTGCCTGTGCACCCGGAAAACGCCTGGCAGCGGAATCGGTACCTAACAGATGCGGTGGCAGCACCAGTAGATGCTCTGACATCGATGCATCGGCCTCAGCACTGCTCGGTGGTACGGCCATTGGTCGCAACACTGCTCTGCCCGTGGCTGGTGGTGCTACATCGCTGCTGCCGTCTCGAGGCACAATGCAAGCGATGCCGCTCAGCTCGGCTGCCATTTGTCCTGCGATGAAACGTCCTCGGTCTGCTTCAATCCAGGTAACCGATGGCCTGCTGCTGCCTTTGCTGCTGCTGCTGCTTTACCTGCTGTTGCTACTGCATTTGCTGGTGCCATTGCTGCTGCTTCTGCAGCAGTAGCAGCAGCAATTGTAGCAGAGCCGCTGCTGCAGTGCCTGTTCTTAGGATAGAGGGACTCACGTCCATGGTCATGTATTGGTTAGCTCCCCCTGCCATCGCCAACAACCCCTCACTCGCCCTGCCACGAAGCTATGCCACCCGAAAAGTGTCTGAGCATAGCAGAAAGGATGGAGGACGTGACGCATTGGAATTAAATGCCGGCGCTTCGGCCTCCCTTTTTATCTAGGTTGTAGTCCTTTCTCGAGGGAGCTGGTTCAGGTCGTTGCTGCCACTCGTAGGCCCACGGTAGCTTGAGGCTTGCCAGTTTTTGGGCCTGAGCAACCACATTCCGTCCACGACACACCGGTTGCTGCTGAATGTCCTTGGCCAGAGTGAGGCTGCCAGCCGAGATTCGCACATGTTGCAGTGGCTGCAGCACACAAAGAATGCTGTAGCGCTGGGCTGTAAGGATCATGTTCTTTTCTGGCTTCTGAAGTTGAACCGGTCGACTGCACCAAACGAGGCTGAAGTACTCATAGCTCTCACTCCATCGTTCTGCTGTGCTCCAACTGAATGTGCTATGGCAGAAGCACTGTCGAGCGAGCCAGTCCCAGTGCAAAGAGCGGCAGTTACTAGCAGCACGAGCTGTCGGAGAGAGTCAGAGAGAGAGAGAGAGAGAGAGAGAGAGAGACTAGCACTCATATTTGGGCACACTCACACATTTTAAGATGCACGCGAGAGAGATGAGTAGTACAGGAGGAGAGGGAGAACCTAATCACGAGAGGTCATGCAGGTTCAAGCAATCGAAGGTCTCTTGCACGTCAAAGCAAAATTGCTGACTGGGTATGTTGAGTGGTCTATGAGGTGTGCTAATGTTCTTGACTCGGGCAGCAGCAGGGCAGGGGGTGTAGTTCTAGTACTTGTGTCGGCACACAGCTGTAGGTGCAGAGACATACGACAGTGGAAAGCTGGAAAGAGGGTGTCCTCTGTTCTGCATGTCGTGCAGATTAGCCTCTGCATGGGCGATGACGTAGCAAGAAGGCTGCCGTGGCTTCCCCCCCCCCCGTGCAACGTGAAAGACACAGAATGCCTGCGTAGGCACAGTGCCCCACTCGAAATCCGTGCTTTAACCTTCGCACACATTCTTTTGGTGTGACCTTTTAGATACGATAGTTAGTAGTGAACCGCTGATAAGACGCTCTTACTGCTGGCCATCATGTCAGGCCATGATCACATTTTGTGGTAGTCAATAGATTCAATACCATGCACTGTAAAGATATTTCAAGCACCTCAAAAGATGAACGAAACTTGTATGCAGACATGGAGCCTTCTGAAAAAAATGTTTCGACATGTCAAACATTACCCTCAACAGCAACAATAGATGACATTACATTCAAGGACATTGGTGCTATACTTACCTGAAATACAAACCAACTGAGGTGATGAAGGATGCAACAAGCCGACCAGAGCACATATTCCAAATTGCAATTCGATGTGGTCAGAATTAGCCAAGCTACAGACTTTTCAAGGTACCAAAGACAAAACTTGGGTAAAGTGTGTTGAAGACAAGTGATGATTTGAACCTTGAAAAAGATTCACTTTTGGCCCCGAACTACTCGGTTTACTGTTATACAATTTTGACACACATACTAAGGAGTGTATACCTCTCAAGTTTCACGTTGAATCGATCGTTATTAACATATCTGTGACATTTGCGTGACACCTCGGCAGCATTATGACAACGTGTTGAACGACAAAAACCTGCCCATCATCAAAAATAGGTCTATATTCTAAGGATCAACGTGCGCACGAGACGGTTGGAATGAAGTGTATGTACAAACAATCATAAATTCCGAATTTCAAGTTGATCTGGTTATATTATCGGAGATGTGACATAATCAAGATACCAAGGGCTGACATTTGGCTCGGTCATAAAGGAGAGCAAATGTAATCGGCAAGCTATAGAAGACGATGCAACCATGCATCCCCCAAACATCTTTACGAATACATCAACCTTAAGAAAAACTATTATTTAGCATCAACAGAACATTATCGAGATAGTTGGCATGTTTGCCACAGTCAAGCCTGCGACCCGGCGTCTGACCCACATTTGCCGTACAAATCTCAAGCTATAAACGGCATAAATAGAAACTTAAAATCACCTCAATTTCCCTTGAATAGAATTGAATCAACATTTGCAGCCTGATTCTCAGTGAACGACTCGCTAGTTCAATCCGAGTCACCAGCTGAGTGGCCATCGGTTACCAGCCAGCAGGTCACCTCATGTTGAATGGCCGCCACAGAAACTGGATCAGCGGTCCCAGGATTCAGTAGGTGGAGTGATAATGGACTCCTTAGTTACCGTGGCCCCGGCGGCAGTAATTTTTCAATACATGATAATAATACACTTGATAAAGTGCCCTCAGAGAACTCAATCTCTTTCTAGGCGCTTTACATTTTCAGCAAAGGGAAACACGATTGAATCGTGAGTAATATCACGCTTGATAAACAACATGAACAACGTGGTTAGGGGTGACATGCACAGGGTCAGCATGCAAATGGGGTTAGTGGCAGCATGCACAGTTTCACCACGCGTAAGCACATGAAGGACGAATCACAGGGACCCACTAAATGCTGTCCTAAATAGGTGTGCTTTTAAGTTCTTTTTAAATGTGGTCAAGTCAGGGGATGTTCTGACGCAGGTCGAGAGGGAGTTCCAGGCTTTGGGAGCATACGAACTAAATGCACGGTCTCCGAAGGATTTAAGGTTTGTACGAGGTATTGGTAAACTGTTGGATTCTGGAAAGCGGATGGTACGATGCCAAAGAATGAAGTGACCTTAAAAGTGAGCGACAAGACCTTGAAGTCGATCCGTTGCTTGACTGGTAGCCAGTGCAGGTCGGCGAGAAGTGGTGTGGTGTGGCAACTGCAATGCTCACGACAGACAAGCCTAGCTGCGGAGTTTTGCACCTGCTGCAATCGCCTGATCGCACATGCCGGTAGGCCAGCAAGCAGTGAGTTACGGAAGTCAAGACGAGATGTCACAAATGCATCCCTAACGATAGTCTAGCTGCCGAACAGTAGTCACTTCCGGGTTGTGAACCAATGTAGGCGTATTTCTTGCAAGTAAATAAGGAGTTAGGGCCTTGAATAGCCGTGTGCCGCAGGTTGTTATAAGCTGCAGGGTAGGGCTACACCCAGGACGATCGGGCTTGCATTTTTTTGACTGTGTTATATGTACCTGTCGAGTGGTTGATCTCGAGGGGTGTGTCATTATTTTGAAAATCAAACGTGTTTTCATATTTTAAAGTGATATTCTGCTGTTCGTTAACTGCTGAATAGCTTATATTTACAGTTCGCATGAAAACCGAAGGGCTCTTTTATTTTTCTAGGAAAATTGTTTTGTCGGGTTCGATGTACTACTTCCGATGTAAATAAGTTACAAAATAATTTTATTTACCACATTCCAGTCATCTGTCAGCCACCAAAATTTGGGATTGCACTAACAACTAGTTAGTCTTTTAATATGCAAGTTTTCAAAGCGTTAAAATTGTTGACCATTTTTGGACATTCCCTCCTCCCCGCTAATCCTTCCAACCTAGCGACCGACATTTCCGGAGCAAATGCATCGGAGCCGCAGGCTGAATGCAAAATGCAGGTGCCGTCATCAGTACGAGCGCAAGCGTGCATGTGTTTTTGCACCGGTATTTCCATGTTCACTCGAAGCTTCACCCTCAGCCGTTGCCTTGTGTGACGAATGCTTGGCCGCTGCATGATGCTACAGTTGCTGAAGTGCACTCGTGGCGGTGGCTTCTGGTGCGTCGTTCGCCCTCTCTTCCCTCCGCCCAGCCTGTTTTGCTACCGACCGGATGCTCGGTAGGTAGCGCCCCGATCGCCGGTGGCACGACGACGGCACATCGATGGGCGCGGGCTTCTGAGGCTGCTCAGCAGCATCGCCTCTCTCGCCTGCCGGATGCGTCGTTGTCGCCAGCACGGTCCTTCGCCCTCTGCCAGAAGCCGACACGGTGCCCCTGCCACGAGTGCTTGCGCTTTCTTTGGCAGGACAGCTCGAAAAAGCTCGATCCCTTGCAGCCACAGCTCCGAAGCCTGCTTCACGGTCACGTGTACAAGCTGGGTGAGTGGGCGTGGCCTGCGCCTTCGTTGCTGCCTGGCTGCCGTCGGCTGCTAGCCAAGAGCCGAGGGGGGCAGGTGCCACTTTTTGCTCCAATCCTGCCTTGCCTCGTTCCCGTGCGCACAGCAAGCAAAAGTATGTCATGCCTCGCTGCCCCGGCAGCTCGCGTTCGGCCATCACCAGCCCACCACGCGAGAGCCCCTGACGCCCACCACTGAATGGGCGCCGACTGAGCGTGGCATGACGTGGCCGGCTCTCTGCTGGCCCCATGCAATAGCTAACTTCTCCCGAAAGGCGGCTGCTAAACCCTCTTCCCCTCCGAGGTGAAGGGGGATCACGTGATAGCTAATTAGCAAGATGGTGAGGTTTCCCTTGGATGGCCGGCCAGTGGATTGGTATATCGTCTGCCTTTCCCCGTCTACCTAGAATTGTAGCAGACCATTGTATCACTGACACGTCATGGTAAAAGGTAGCAGTGTGAAGGACAGTGTCCGCAGTTTGTCTGCGGCAGAACGTTTTGCAAAGTGGTCCCCTCTTATGTAATTGCAGACGATGCAAGGAAGCTGCAAGTCAAGGAGAACGCTTACTGCCCGAACAGTAACTATCGCGTCGGCTCTTCCGTCATGTCGCCCGACGGCCGCGGGTTTGCAGGTTAGGCGGTGACCCTGCAGGTGCTGTTTCGGCGCTAAGCTTCGTTTTGCTAGCCTAATGATTACTCCTTGTTAGCCCAGATGTGCTAACAAGGAGAGTCACACCCGAGTCAGAGATCTCAGCACGACGGCCAGGGTCCAGCATCCGCCTGCAGCCTTGGATGGTGCCATTCTCTGCCTGCAGCCTTGGGTGTTGCCATTCTCTGCCTGCAGCCTTGGATGTTGCCATTGCGGCCGATCTTGTTGCTGCCTGTGCACCCGGAAAACGCCTGGCAGCAGAATCGGTACCTAACAGATGCGGTGGCAGCACCAGTAGATGCTCTGACATCGATGCATCGGCCTCAGCACTGCTCGGTGGTACGGCCGTTGGTCGCAACACTGCTCTGCCCGTGGCTGGTGGTGCTACATCGCTGTTGCCGTCTCGAGGCACAATGCAAGCGATGCCGCTCAGCTCGGCCGTCATTCTTCCGGCGAGGCAGCATCCTCGGTCTGCTTCAATCCAGGTAACCGATGGCCTGCTGCTGCCTTTGCTGCAGCAGCAATTTTAGCAGAGCCGCTGCCTGTTCTTATGATTGAGGGGCTCACGTCCATGGTCATGTATTGGTTAGCTCCCCTGCCATCCCCAACAACCCCTCACTCGCCCTGCCACGAAGCTATGCCACCCGAAAAGTGTCTGAGCATAGCAGAAAGGATGGAGGACGTGACGCATTGGAATCGAAATGCCAATATGAGATATACTGGCAGAGCCGATTTTGAGTATTAGGTTTTTCAATTTCTAAGTACACTTCGTTTTTCCATAACTTGAGGGTTGGGTTTATCATCGTCATTTAATTTAAGAAAATTTGCTACCATACATGTTCGGATGTAATCAATACATGCAGCAAGAGAGTTGAGAGAATTCGGCGTTCTGGGGCTGAGAGCGATCAAAGGTGACTTTCGGGAGCTGACCCTACTACTGAGTCTGTGGAGCCGAAGGATTGAAGGTGACTGACGTCTGTATCATCCTCCAGCTCGGATAGGTGAATGACCAAAGGCAATGCAGCAGTAAAACATTAGCTGATTTAACAGCCTTGCTTTAAAATAAAATAGGAAATAAGGTGAGTGGATTCAACAGCCTCATTTGTATTGTGGCAAAAGAGCCTTAACGGCTGTCTCGGCAACTTGCAGTGGGCAATAAACAATTGTCCGCTGCAGGACTCGAACCCTCGACCCGGATGATGGTCGTGGAGTGCATGTCACCGCTGGGCAGCAGCAGACCCAGCAGTGATAGCCTCACCGACGATCGGAGTGGCAAGTGGCCATCGTGGACCCTATTCCCACTTTCCGGCTCCTACGCTGCATTGATCTGCTGCTGCCATGCATAACTAAGATCAGTAATATGTCATTAGCCTCATGTCATGTCCCAGTCATGTCATGTCCCAGCACCTTTCAAGAAAACTGCAGTCAGGCCACCTCTAGAAAGTGACACTAGACCAAGGAAACTTGAGCAACTACCGCCCAGTCTCCCTTCTACCTATCCTATCAAAGACACTGGAATGGGTTGTGGCGGACCAGCTAAACTCATATATCGAAACTTCAAACCTTGCTAGTAAGTTCCACTCTGGCTTTAGAGCTAATCACTCCACAGAGTCAGCATTGCTTAGGGTGTACAACGACCTACTTAGGAATGCAGACATGGGTAGAGTGTCTCTGCTTGTTTTGCTCGATCTTTCGGCAGCTTTTGGTACTATCGATCACAAAGTTCTTCTAGAGCGCCTCTCATCTCGCCTGGGCATCACTGGCATTGCTCTACAATGGTTCAGATGACTCCAGAGTGTTGGCGTGAATGGACAAAGATCATCCGAGGGTACCTCTGAAATATGGCATACCTCAGGGCTCCGTGCTAGGTCCGGTTCTTTTCACGGTTTTTACCCTCCCTCTTGCTGATGTGATTGCCAAGCACAATCTAGGCTTTCACTTCTATGCGGATGACATTCCGTTGTACTTTTGCTTTGATCCCTCCCAGTCCTCCAGCACGTCGAATTCTCTCAACTCATTTGCTGCATGTATTGATGACATCTGCACATGGATGGCAGCAAACTTTTTTAAAATGAATGATGAGAAAACCAACTTACCAGGAATGAGCAAACCAAGTGATTCAGAAATTGGAAAGGCTAACGCTCAAAATCGGCTCTGCCACCATGTCTCCTGTTGAATCTGGACGAAATGTAGGTGTCATGTTTCAAAATGACCTTTCATCGGACGACCACATCAGCTTCACAGTCAAGTCTGCCTCCTTTTAGCTACATAACGTTGCTATAATTTGGCTTGTTTAGACAGGGATACCACATCTAAATTGGTCCACGCATTCGTGACATCTCGTCTCGACTTCTGCAACTCACTGCTTACTGGTCTACTGGCCAGTGCAATCAGGCGATTGCAGCTTGTGCAAAGCTCCGCAGCTAGGCTTGTCTGTCGTTTGCGTAGCAGTTACCACATTACACCACTTCTTGCCGACCTGCACTGGCTACCAGTCAAGCAACGGATTGACTTCAGGGTTTTTTCACTCACTTTTAGGTCATTTCATTCTTTGGCTCCAGCCTATCTCTCAGATCTACACCAGGCCAATTATCATACCACCTGCTTTTCGGAATCCAACAGTCTACAAATACCTCGTACAAACCTTAAATCCTTTGGAGACCGTGCATTTAGTTCGTATGCTCCCAAAGCCAGGAACTCCCTCCGACCTGCGTCAGAACATCCCCTGACTTGACCACATTTAAAAAGAACCTAAAAACACCTATTTAGGACTGCATTTAGTGGGTCCCTGTGATTCGTCCTTGATGTGCTTATGCGTGCTGACACTGTGCATGCTGCCACTAACCACATTGCATGCTGACCCTGTGCATGTCACCCCTAACCATATTATTCACTTTGCTTGTTTTTCAAGCATGATTTTACTTACCATTCAATTGCATTTCACTTTGCAGCATAAAGTGCCTAGGAAGAGATTGAGTTCTCTGAGGGTGCTTTATCAAGTGCATTATTATCATTATTATTATCGTCTAGCTTGGATAGGCGTTTGACCTATGACCCTGCCGCCGGACAAGTGGCTGCCCACTCTTGCCAGAGCTGACCATCGGTATGACGGCTGGCTCTTTGCCTGGTTCAAGCCTCCGTGCTGCATGCCCGCCGTGTGGGAGGAGGCGGCTGTTGTCAAATTAGAGTACCTCTCATCTTCACGTTGGCTGCTCTCGCTGGCTTTTGGCGCGTCCATGCTGGCGTGCAGTATCTTGCGCTCACGCCCTCTTCGTTGGCAGAGTCTGGAAAAGGGTGTCGACGACCCGCTGCCCCTAGGAGCTGTGCTTGGTCACGTGTCGGAACTTGGTGAGCAGCTCTCAGCCGAAGCACGTGGCCTTCACCGGGGGGGGGGGCAGGGACAGGTGCATTTGCTTGCCATCGGCACTGCCCATGCCTTGTTTGCCTTCGATGCGTCCAAGGTCAAGGGCCTTGTCCACGGAACTCGGCCGCTGCAGACTGCAGCTGCTCACACCGCGAGGTTGGCTCACGCTTACTCGCAGGCCATGACGCATTCATTGCCTCCTCTCGACCAGTGCAGGTCTGACTGATGGGCTGGGGGGGTCGTGTCGCCTGCCTTCCGCCTTCTCTCCTCGTTTGCATGGATGCTCGGCAACCGTTATGCTGGCTGCTGCTGCTGTCCTTAACAAAAATCCCTGGCTGATTCAACAGCCTCGTTTGTATAGTGGGGCAGAAGAGCCTTAACGGCTATGACCACTGCTTGCAGTTGGCAATAAAGAATCGCCCACTGCAGGATTCGAACCCACGACCTGGGTCGTGAAAAGCGAGTACCTTACTTCCTGGGCTATCACGGCCCAGGTTACCTCCCGCCGCCAAGAGCTGGCTGGGAGCAATCGCCGAAGCGAGGATGTTACTGGAATCCTTCCGGCAGCAGGATTCTTTCTTTGCAGTCGATCGACACTGCACTGTGAGAGTGGCTATCCACTGGCACTTAATCCGATTGTATGACACGTAAAAGTATCCCAGAGATGCCCCTGCAAATCCATCAGGGGGGCGGGGCAATGCATTCTCCTTCCCGAGAAATGTACTCTTATCTCTGTCGAGTGAGTAAAGTTGCTTCCCGAGAAATGTACTCTTATCTCCGTCGAGCAAGTAAAGTTGAGCTGGTCGCTGCATGCGTGCAATCAGCCCCCTGCAACGATCCGTGGGCAGTAGCAGATTCCCAGCCGCGACCGTCGAAAACCCTCCACCAATCTTACGATCTCCATCTCTCGAATGAAACGGCCCTCTCACCCTCAAACTAGCCATCTTAGCAGCCCCACCCAGCACGGAACTGCTTCTCCCCCTCTCCATCTGCCACTGGGGGAGGGTGATTATGCCTCATACTTGAGATGTGCGTACAGCAATGTCGGCTCCTGTATCACGTGAGCCTTAGCGCCCACTGGCTCCGTGAACACTGCTCGTGGCCCGGACTTTGCAGACGATGCCAGCAAGAGTTTGGTGGAGGCAGCCATGCGTGCCAAGGACAACGCTTACTGTCCGTATAGCAAGTTTCGTGTCGGTACAGCTGTCATGTCGTCCGACGGCCACGTGTTCACAGGTGAGTTCAGCGCTCGTCCCACTCAGCACTTGCTTGCTACTGTTGTGCAAAGTTATTGAATGTGGTTTTTTAACATGAGTTTCCATTTGCATTATTGCTTGTGTGCATCCATGTGGATCGGTGTAGGTACATTTGTATGTCTCTCACTCACTCACTCACTTGCTATCTTTCTGCATGCCGTGTCACTGTCAGGGTAGCAGCTATGGCGTCACCGGCTTAATGGTTTATGAACACTAGACAGCTGCTGCTGTGATATGTCAGACCCTTCGCAAGCGTCTTGGCTCTCGCTTAGCAACAGCACTGCCGCACTCGAATTTGTCAGTCGGCTAGCGTCGTGGCGCCCCTGCCCAGTACTGGGATGGTTGATGCACGGCAGACTGCTCTCTGCTGCCTGCCGTGCAACGTGCCACCAAGCGACACCTACCAAGACACTGTCTTGTGGGTGGCACGTTGCAATGGGTTAACACTGTGCAGCAGTGCACCGATCGGCGGCAGCAGACCTCTTGTTTTCCTGCTTTGCACCCGATTGTCATCGCATGGCTGGCCGCGCCGCTGCAGGAATCGCTGTCTCATTCATGCTTGTGCTGTCTGTTGCTCGACAGGCTGCAACGTTGAGAACGCCTCGTACGGCCTCACCCTGTGTGCCGAACGAGTGGCAGTGTCTGCCGCCGTCACAGCTGGAGTGCGGCAGTTCTCGGCCATCGCAGTGTCTACGTGAGGCTCGCTGCTGCTGCAGCCGCCACCTTGTGCTGTCGCAGGGTAAAACAGCCGTCCTAGCAGGTAGAGTTTCGTTAGAGGTGTTTGAAAATGCCTGCACGTAGAGCCAAGCATTAGCTCTTTCGACTGAGCTATTGCCAGTCGCCGATCTGACGGCATTGACCTGTCGATGAACCTTGACAGCTTGTTCCATGAGGTGTGGCAGTGACCAGCTTCAGTGGAGCCGCTCGAGCCAGATGCTAGTCCTTGTACCCTTGGCACCTTCGCCACCCCCCCCGGCACCCTTGCCACCCCCCCGGCGCCCTCGCCACCCCCCGGCGCCCTCGCCACCCCCGGCGCCCTCGCCACCCCCCCCCGGCGCCCTCGCCCCCCCCCCCCCCGGCGCCCTCGCCCACCCACCCGGCGCCCTCGCCCACCCACCCGGCGCCCTCGCCCACCCACCCGGCGCCCTCGCCCACCCACCCGGCGCCCTCGCCCACCCACCCGGCGCCCTCGCCCACCCACCCGGCGCCCTCGACCACCCACCCGGCGTCCTCGCCCGCCCTCCCGGCGCCCGCGCCCACCCACCCGGCGCCCTCGCCCACCCACCCGGCGCCCTCGCCCCCACCCGGCGCCCTCGCCCTCACCCGGCGCCCTCGCCCCCCACCCGGCGCCCTCGCCTCCCACCAGGCGCCCTCGCCCCCCCCCCCCCCCCACCAGGCGCCCTCGCCCCCCCCACCCGGCGCCCTCGCCCCCCCCGGCGCCCTCGCCCCCCGCCCCCTCTCGAACCCTCGCCCCCTCTCGAACCCTCGCCCCCTCTCGAACCCTCTCGCACCCTCACGACGCTGCATTATTGATCGTAAAGAAGCAACCAAAAGGGCTTGCCGACTGCTGGGCCACGTCTTTTGCTGCATGAGGTCTCACTTATGACGGCACCGATTTTTCACTCCCCTGTTTAGGCCAGTCTCTTTAATTAGGGGGAGAGAGACTGGGCAGAGGACCTGGCTCCTGCTCCTGCTAGACCTTCTGCCCTGCTTGACCCCTCACGAAACTAGAGACTGGGTCGAAGCTGGCAAAGCGCCGAGCAGTCAGCCAACCGTTCATTTCCTCTGTCAACGTTGCAAAGCCGATCGGCTAAGCCATCCCAAGAATTGAGAGCCAACAGCTGCGGCTGTGCCGTGCCATCTTGCCGGTGGTAGGGCTAATCCCGCATGACCTGATGTCAGCTCCCCTCAATGTCGGTGAGCACTAGCGAAACGTCAGGCAGACTGCACAGAAGTCGGTCAGATACCACATGCTGCTGCCTGAGGAACTGTGGCTGCAGGCCAGGCCCACAGCTCGTGCTCTGGGTTTCAACCGTCCTTCTGCATCGTCTTTTTAGCGACGCCGTAGGACAATTTGAAGGCCCTTGCGGCGCTTGCCGGCAGACGATGGTGGAGGTATGGCAGGCTGCAGCTTCCATTGCTGCTGCTGCTGCCATTGCTGCTGCTGCTGCCGGTGCCACTGCTGCTGCCGCCGCTGCTGCTGCTGGCAAGGTCTGATAGGTAGGCTGCTGTAGCAAGAGAATGAACAGGAGATTAAAGGGAACGACCAAATCGATGCGTTGCTTGATTGGGAGCCAGCGCAGGTCGGTGAGAGGTCGTTTAATGTTGCAACTGCGATGCTAACGGCAGGCAGGCCTGGCTGCAGAGTTTGGCACCAGCTGCAAGCACCTGATTGCATAGGGCAGAAGACCTTCAAGCAGTGAGCTTCAGAAGTCGAGACAGGGTGTTGCAAATGCATGGACCGACTTGGATGTGGTTTACCTGTCTAAGCTGGCCCGGATCGAGGATAGATTTTCCAATTTCTGGGTCGAAAAGTGTTTGCCCATAATTAGTAGGGCTGTACCGGAATTCGGCTCCGGCTCCGGCCGAATTCCGGCCAATTTACAAATCCGGCTCCGGCTCCGACCAAAACTTGGCCGGATTTGGCCGGATTTTTCGAATTTTGGTTGAATATATTACTCGTTCCATTTATAAGAGGAAGGAGCTGGCCCGACGTCCCTGCGCTCTGCGTCGGGAGAGGGTGGGGAAGCCGAGAGGACGTTCAGACGCTGATTGAGCACTCCGACGTCAGGTCGTAACGACATGGTTTTGACCTCGGCTCGCGGCGGAACGTTTCCGAGCGCGGTTAGATTCTCAGACGTCAGAGCGGAACGCTGCGAGCGGCAGCCCGTCGTCGGTCAGGCCGCACCATAGATTCGTTCGCAGTGCATTTGGTCTCACGAAGCCGCACTTGGCGGAAGCGTGCGGAACTTCTTCACGGTATACCTTCATTGCAATAGCAGTCACTCTGCAGCCAAGGCGAGACAACTTGCAAATCCGTGCAGGTAACAACACCACTAGCACTGTATATCTTTTGCGCTTTTTTCCGAAATTTGAGTTTTGTGTAGTGCGCAGTGTTGCTAGCGCCAGACCGCGTCACTACAGAAGTCACTGAACACTATTTGGTTGGTCTGGTGTGCCGCGACAGCTTTTGGCAGTTAATCGCGCCCCGCTGAAGTACGTAACCTAAAACGGGGCTGCATTCACGTATTTGAATTCTGTACATAGGACCAGGTCAGTGTGACTGCCGTGGAGAATGCGTGTGTGTGTGCGTGCAGTGCGCATAAATTGCTGGCTATACGCGTAAAGGGCGGCCTTATAAATAAATCCAAAAGTCTTTTAATTGTGTTTTATTTTTAACTAGATGACAGACAAAATGAAAAACAGTCCAGTTTGGGAATACTTCAGAGAAAAGGACGGTGACAGCTCAAAATCCCAGTGTTTGCTGTGTCCAAGCATCTTGTCACGTGGTAAACCAGATGAGCCCAAAAAATTTTCAACTTCGGCCATGCTGACACATCTTCGCTCAAAACATTATAAAGAATACAACGAAATGCAAACCAAAATTGCTAATGCAAAGAAGAAGGCTGAAACTGCAGCACTGCCGAATGTTACACCTGGTGCAATAGGCAAAGTCATGATCCAGAAAACGATTCCCGAACAAGTTGCATGCATGAAAGTATGGGATATCAATAACAGCTCATCAGTGAGAATTCACCGTGCCATTGCTAAGATGATAATAACAGATATGCAACCGGTTCAGATTGTTGAGAAGGCAGGCTTTGTTGAACTCATGGGAGTTTTAGAGAGGCGTTACACTGTTCCATCACGAAAATATTTTGCAGAGAGAGTCATTCCTGAAATTAATGATGAAGTTTGCACCCAGCTGTTGGTAATACTCGATCCAGCAACTACTCCGTTTCTGTCCTTTACCACTGATACATGGACAGCAGACAATACTGTGCAATCATTCATGGGCTTAACTGCCCATTGGCTGACAGAGGAGTTTGAAAACATGAGTTTTGTGTTGGATTGCATGCCATTTGCTGGTCATCACACTGCTGCTGGACTGATGACTGCCTTTCAGCAGATGCTTGACAAATGGAACATTAGCTTTGGACGCTGTCATGTCGTACTTCGAGACAATGCGGCGAACATATCAAAATGTTTTCGTGATGCCAACATAAAAAGCTTCGGGTGCTTTGCACATACCATGCAGTTATGTGTGCATGACGGATTGCTCAGTCAGCGGGGAGTATCAGACATAATAAGTATCGGAAAGAAATTAGTTGGTCATTTTAAACATTCTTCATCTGCGAGTGGTCGGTTCAAGGAGTTGCAGGCTGAACTGGGTTTGCCAGACCACCAGCTGTTACAAGACGTGAGCACAAGATGGAACTCAACGTTTTACATGCTGCGTCGTCTATGTGAACAGCGTCGTGCATTAACCCTCTACTGTTCAGAAGTCGTTGGCACTTCCTGCCCAACTGCACATCAGTGGTCCGTGGCTGAAAATGCTGTGTCCGTGCTTGCTCCGTTTGAAGAGGCAACAAGAGAAGTTTAGCCGTGAAGCAGCACGTATATCACTAGTTATTCCTATTGTAACAGCTCTGCGGAACCTGTTGAAGAAGGACTGCACAGATGCAGGTGTAAAGACTATGAGGTCAACCCTAATCAACTCATTGAATGAACGCTTTGACAGTATCGAGCAGGAAGCCCTGTATACAGTGGCGACAATGATTGATCCACGATTCAAAACAAAATTCTTCTCATCAGAAGCTACACTGACAGCTACAAAAGCAAGGGTTCTGCTTGCATTCAATGAATTGACAGGGCAGATAGAAACTGTGCAAGATGGAAGCCACAAAAATCAGTCTGAGCGGCAGGTTGACACAAATGAAGAAATTCCAGCCAAGCAAGCCCGGCTGGATAATTCTTCTCAATCATCAGTACTTTGGGAATGTTTTGATGACATTGTTCAATCTACTGCTGGTACCACAGGCAGTGAGCAACAACCAGACATTGACAGTCAGCTGAACAAATACTTGGCAGAGCCATTAATAAACAGAGAGGCTGATCCACTACAGTGGTGGAGACAGAACAGGGAACGACTGCCAGCTCTGGCAACAGTAGCTCGCGTTTATTTGGGTGCTCCACCAACAAGTGTACCTTCAGAACGTTTGTTCAGTGTTGCTGGGGAAGTCCTCAGTGATCATCGAAGTTCACTTCTGCCAGAGAATGCAGCTCGACTGATATTTCTCAAATATAATTCAAAACTGATGAAATAAATTTAAGAAACAAATGTATGAAAAATATATAAAATTACAGTACTTATTTTTGTATTTTTGAATTTTGAACTTTAGTCTCTTTTCATTTTTTTTGTGTTATTACCAATATTATGATGTAAAAAATGTTTACTCAATTTTTTAATAAAATGTCACTGCTATACGATTATCACTGAGGTCTCCCACAGCAACACCTATTACACAAAAATAAACAAACAGCAAAAGACAATGATGCTACTTATTATTAATAATATTTTTTTAATTAAATATTTATTGTAGTATATATCCTCAAGTAAAAACTTGGTAGTACAAATGGTAAAAATTTGTCCGATGAACAAATCCGGCTCCGGCCGTATTTGTCATCAAAAATCCGGCAAATCCGGCTCCGGCCGAATTTGAAAAAATCAAATCCGGTACAGCCCTAATAACTAGTAAGTTGGTTTTATCGTCATTTAGTTTGAGAAAATTGTCATCGAAGTATGGATGTCAGCAATACATGCAGCAAGAGAGTTCACGGGAGAGTTTAATGTGGTGGAGGGCTGGCAGGGATGAAAGCATGGGTACAGTTGTGTATCGTCGGCATGGAAATTATTCAAATGTAGATTGTGCTTTGTGATCACAGCGGCAAGCATTAGGACGTGGCCAGTTTGTGCGTTGCTGCTGTGCACCATTCTTGGTTCTCTTCTCCTTTTTTCATCTAGTTTGGTTCGGATTGGTTCTTAATTATGGTGATGCCGAACGGGCAGTACTTGCGTCTGCCAGTTGCCAATATGCTGCCACTGGCGTTTATGCCAAGTGCACTCCAGGAAGAGCGACTCTGATGGTGACAGTAGCTCTTATGGTGGCAGCGGCTCTGGTAATGACATCACATCTGATGGTAACATTGGCTCTGATAGTGACAGCCTATCTCATGGTGACAGTGACTCTGATGTTGACTGCACATCTGATGGTGACTGTAGCTCTGACGGTTAGACCATGTAGCAAAGCAGTCGGTGGGATCCGATGCACGTTGAGACGAGCCCGTCAGGAATTAAACATTGTGTATTGTTTTTTCCCATGGTAATCGGGTCAGGCTCGAGCTAACTGTTGTTTGCTGCAAGCACGGCTGAGCTGTGCCGGTTCTGATTGCCTTGTACACCCACCCTTTACTCAAGTCTTGTTGAGCGTTTACTTCCTCTAGTCACCAAAGGCGTTTGTGAAGCTCTTTTTGCCACTGCTTGCAGTGCACCTTTTTCAAGTTTGTAGTGCTGTTGTAATACGAAAGCACCCGATGATATTGCCTTGTGTTTGTCCACTTCATAATTCTTGGCAGTGGAGAATACTTCAATATTGTCCTTTATGATATCCCTATTCTATCCTTATTCCCTCGTGGTCCTGCAGCGAGCACGTTAATGCTAAATATAGCAAGGCCTTGCAGAAGCTTCTGGTGCCAAATCGACAGTTGACAGACTTTATCGTGTGCAACAAAGAGAGAGAGTAAATAGCAGAATTGGTAGGACAGGTAAGGAAGTGATGAACAAAACGCTGGACTGCAATTGCCAGCAGAAGTGACAGCAGAATACGCAGCATCTATACTTAGCAAGTTGTCTTTGTTGCATACAAGACCTTCTGAGCAAAGCATCTGCTGCTGTCAGCGATTTCAACTTAAGCATTTTATTATGTGGTTATTACATGGTTTTGAAGGCTCGTGTAGCTTGATTGGCCGACAACTTAAGTCCACTGAGCCTTTTGTAAGGCAGTTATTTCCTTTCTTTTCGACCACTAGCTAATGGACTTCTTGCCCGGCCATCTTGTTTATACATGTTTGCCTCAGCGTTGCTTCTAAGTGGGTTTGATTCCCTCGGTGGCGATTCTTTATTGCAGCTGCAAGCGGTGGCGATAGCCGTAAACGCTCCTCTGTCGCTATGCAAAAGAGGCTGTTAAATCAGCTAGTATATGTATCTGACTCTGTCACTGGGAACCTTCGACTCTGGCCACAGTTGAAGCCTAAGCAACCAAAACGGTTCAGCTTCGCACCCAACAAGCTCACACCGTTTGTGAAAAAAATTGATTTCAATTTACGTGCATGCGAAGGAAAGACTTGTTCCACACCAGATAGGCCTTCGTTGCAATTATTTGTCAGCTTGATCGCAGCTGGGCCCCCATCGGGAGGACTCAACAGCCGAGGCAGCCCTGCCCCCACCCGAGCCCGACTCCAATAGGCTCGGTGCGCCAGGCTCACAAAGCTTGGCGGAAGAGTCGCAAGAAGGTGTGATGAATTGTTTTTTACCCTTTACGACAAAAACCCTTTACTCGATCGCAAGGGCTTTTCATCGTAAGGTGTAAAAACAGTTACAAAAATAAAACATTAAAAAAAAACAATTTGCCTCGTCAAAGTCAATATTCATCAACCTTCTCGCCTCAGTTGCAAATGAATATTTTGTCCTAAACGGTAAAGGCATCTTCGGTATATAAGGGAATATTGTTTTGTTAAATAGGCTTCAAGTAGCATCCTTACACAAATGTAACACTTTCGCCGCCAAGATGAATTGTTTGTTACACTTTACGATGAAAACCCCTTGCGAGCGAGCAGACTTGCGAGCCAGTAAAGGGTTTTTGTCATAAAGGGTAAAAAACAACTTATCAAGCTGGAACGCCGACATTAGATATGCCAGTTAGAACCCCTATTTTTATGCTATTGCTTAAAGATGAGAAGTACTTTGATTTTGAGTTTGATATTATAAGCAGGTATGGTAGATTTAACAATAAAAAAGAAAAAGGCTATGACATAAAGTATTATATAAGAAGATGTTTGATACAAATAGTAGAAGAAGAGGACGTTGGTAGATTTGCTAGAATAGTGCCTATTGTTAAAGAAGTATTAGACATCAAAAGTTTTAATTAATAATTATGTAGATGTATCGAAGGGCTAACTGTAATGAATATGTATCTAGAATAAATGGTTATATATTATCAGATCTTGATGCAAATGGAAACAGAATTATTAACATGAGTGATCCTGTGAATGATTGTGATGCTGTAACAAAAGCGTATGCTGATTCAATTGTTATTGTAAATGGAGGTACTTCTATTTATATTCAGAACAGACCTATTACAAATCTTGCTCTTGGAGTAAATCCAACAGATGCTGTTAATGTTACACAGTTATCAAATTATGTTAATAAAACTTGTGATACAATGACTGGTGATCTAAATATGAATGGATTTGCTATTAATTCTACCTATTGGAATTCTAGTGCTACTACTCCTACGGTTCTTCCTGATGATTTTTGTGTTACTTATGGTGGATTAAAACAAATGTATTATTAAAAACCTCCTGCAACTACAAACTTAAATATGAATAATAATTCTTAAATCAATATTGCAGATCCTATTAATCCTTCTGATGCAGCTACTAAATCTTATGTTGATAAAACAATTAAAAAAACAACAGAAGTAATTACAGTGTCATTTAATCCTAGATCAATGAATTATATTATTGACACTTCTGTCGCTTACTCTTGGCAAAATAAGAATGCTCCTCCACTAATAATACTAAGTGCAATGGTTGTTGGTTCGTCTAACTGTATTTTTCTAAGACCAAATAGGGATACTTCTGTTGTATCTGGAGAAATATGTGCTATAAATACTTCATCAAGTGAAACAGATTTTAAATATTATGCATATTTCATGACTATTATTATGTTGATAATTTAGGGAAACTTAAAGGTAAATCTATTGGTTAGTTACATAAGTACCTGAGAAGTATAAATATGAACTAGTAAGACAATTAATTATTTTAATTTAGTTGCTTTGCGCTTACCTTTGACTAAAGGGAATAGTTTTGCAATATGTAGTATTGATTCATGTTCTAAACAATGATGAATGCAAAATAACTCAGAATACCTTTTTTTAATGTTTCTTTGCAAGGCAATACATCTTTGTTGGCCTCCGTTTAGAGTATTTATTAGTTGCATAATAACAGTCTGCACAAATTATTACTTTATTATTTCTTAGAATACCACAATAAAATTCTGTTTGAGTACTACCTAAATCACAGATATCACATCGCATCTCATATTTTAACTTGAGTCTTCGTTTAGTTTTTTTACAAATTGGATGACCTGACTCTAAATATTCAAGTTCGCTAAACAATTTTGAACAAGTATTACAAAATATTTTCATTTCTATAGAATGTCATTTTTAACTCTAAAAGAAAGAAACAAGGAGGGGAAATTCAATTCAGATTGGGATATAAGCCAGATATTAAAACCAAAGCCAAAAGTAATTCCAATAGGTTTCTTTGATATAGTTAAACCTAATGAAAGTCACCAAGCAGACATTTTATATATGCCAAATGATTCTGGATATCAATATGCTTTGAGTGTTATTGATGTTGCTAGTAGATATAAAGATTCAAGACCACTTAAAACAAAGTCTTCTAAAGAAGTAACGCAAGCAATAATAGACATTTATACAAAAGGTTCATTGAAATGGCCAAAGAAGGAGAGTTCATTAAAGAAATGAAAAAACATGGAACACAGGTTATGGAAGCTACTAGTAAAAAGAGTGTTGCACTTGTTAAAAGAATGAATAGAGCCGTAGCAGAAAGAGCCTCTATTGCGCAGTATAAAAAGGAATTTAAAAATATTAGTAAAGGAGATTACATTAGAAATAAAGAGTGGATTTATAATTTTTTCTAAGATTGTTGACTACCTAAACAATAGCATTACAAGAACAATTGGTGAAGAACCTGCTAAGGCAATAAAAAAAGAAGCAGTAAAACTAAAGATACCAAAATATCCTTGAAAAGTAGGAGAACAGGAAACATTATTACAACTTGGAACAACTTAGATATTTACTAGAGCCAGGTGAAAGAGAACATGAAAAGAGAAGAAGAGCTACTGATCCTATATAGAGTTTGACTAAGCATACTATTGTTAGAATAATGGTATTGAAAGAACAACCAGTGCGATTTTTCGTAAATGACGTTATAAGGAGTTTTGATAGAGAGGAGTTGCAAGTGATTAATCAACAGGAGTAGTTTCTCTTTGTGAACGTTCTGCTACAATATCTTCAAACTCTTCTTTTTTAATTACTTCATCGGATAAAGCATCTGTTATCTTGGAAAGAAATTTTGTGTTAGAATTAAGAGTAAATCTTTTTCTTTTATCTATTTCAACTAAAACACCATCAATTGCTAGTAGTATTGCAGTTAGTGCTGAAAAGAAAGAAACCACATGAGTAATATCTGGAAAAGATTGTATATAAGTAGTAAAAACTGTTACTCCTAATGCTATTACTATATTTATAACTTTGATTATACATCTTACTCTTGTTTGATTTGTTAGACATGCTCTGACTTTGGCATTGTATTGAATGGTTTCATCGAATCTTTGTACAACAAAATTGTTTCTTAGATTTTTCATTTACCATATAAATTAAAAGTTTTCCTAGAAAAGTAAAAAAATTTACTCTAATATATAAAGATTTTGTAACAGATATAGTGATGCTGGTTTTTTTCGTTTTACGATGTCTTTATTTTTTAGATGAGTGCTTTTTTCCTTTTACGATGTTTTTAGTTTTGAATTGAGTCCGAGTTTTAACGAGGACGAATCGCAAAATAAAAATGTCACAAAAGGGGAACAGATACGAATCGAAAAAAAAGACGACGTAAAAGAGAAAAACCATCATAAAGGGCTCGCGCTCGCGAGCTGCAACCTAGCCAGCCAAGACAAGCCGGGTCGCTAGCGCCCATCCGGGGCGCTAGCGCGTCCGCACTTTCGGAGTCGAGTCGGTCTCAGAAGAAAGACTTACGGCGTACTTATTGCTGTCCGCCCAGCCCGACGGACAGGCGTGACGCCGCGAGCTGGCGGAGCAGCCGGCGCTCGCGCGGCCGGCGCCGCTGTGTGGGCGGCGCCGGCCGGCGCTGGCGGCTAGCGTCAACGCGAGCATCCCCCGGCCAGTCGACCGCACCGCTGCGTCGAGACAGTACGCCGGCGCCACTCCCCTTCTCTGCCTGGCGTCGAAGCGCAGTGCCGTCGCCAGCGAGTCCAGGCCGGCTCGCCCACACGGGCGTGCCCACTGAAGCGGAAATGTGAAATAGCGCAACGGTAAGGTAACCTGTTTATCTGTTCTACCTAAAAGTATTTTTAATGTAAGAAAATTTGATATTCTGTAGGTTTTTCTTCCTATTCGACTGTAGAATACGCCGCAGGTTTCATCCTCCCTGGTGGGCTGCCGGATGCGACTTCCGCTGAGCGGCATGCTAGCCACGGGAAGCCGTCCGTCCGCGAACCGTTTCCTGGCTGAAGCTGTTGAACCGCGCGGGACGTAGTTGAGTACGGTGCTTTTCTAGATATGTAAGTACGGCGGCTTCCGACAGTGTATTGTGTGCATTTCGGGGCGTCGTCCACGGCGACGCGAGCGAGCGGTCACCTGCCCTGTCCTCCCGCCATCCAGAGCGTCTTCTCGTCGCTTGACTCGTCGTGACCACCGTGACTCCCGAGCCGACGTCGCGGTCGCTCTTGCCGGGTAGCGGCTTAATAACTCTAAATAACTGGCTGCCGCCTTTCAGCCCTCGGTGCTAAGCCCGCGCATGTATTCGTTCGCGCCGAGTTTCCCCGCCGTCTTTTTTACGAGCGCTCGCTCAGTCGCCGAATAGCCAGCTAGCTAGCTTCGTCACGAACTGGTACCGCTCGCTGCCTTCTGCTACGGTTGTCGCCGCTGTCGAGCCGAATCCGTACGTAGTCGGTGAGAAGAGGACGAGGCAGGGCGTTTTCGTCGCTGGCTCCGGCCTCCTCCTCCTCCGTGTGGCTGATTGAATCCCCCCCCCCGTGTGGCCCATTTCGGGGCCGAACTCGTTGCTGCCTGTGCAGCCGCCAGACGCACGGCAGTGGAAGCGGTACCTAACCGAGATGGCTGTGGCAGCAACAGATGCCCTGACGTCGATGCATCGGCCTCAGCACTGCTCGGTGGTACGACCATTGGTCGCAACACTGCTCCGCCCCTGGCTGAGAGTCAGAGAGAGAAAGAGCGCGAGAGAGAGATAGAGGCGAGCACACATATTTGGGCACACACACATTTTAAGATGCACGTGAGAGAGAGAGGCGATTAGTACAGGAGGAGAGGGAGAACCTAATCACGAGAGGTCACGCAGATTCAAGCAATTGAAGGTCTCTCGCACGTCAAAGCATTATTGCTGGCTGGGTATGTTGGGTGGTCTCTGAGGTGTGCTAATGTTCTTGTTATTGTTGTTGTCAGCAGCACAGCAGGGTAGCAGGGTGTGGGGGAGGTGGGTAGTGCTAGTACTTGTGTCGGCACACAGCTGTAGGTGCAGAGGCATACGACAGTGGAAAGCTGGAAAGAGGGTGTCCTCTGTTCTGCATGTCGTGCAGATTAGCCTCTGCATGGGCGATGACGTAGCAGCAAGGCTGCCGTGGGCTGCCCCCCCCCCCCTGCAACGTGAACGGCACAGAATGGTTGCGTAGGCACCGTGCCCCACTCGAAATTCGGGTTTTAACCTTTGGGCGCTTTCTTTTGGTGCGACCTTTTAGACACGATAGTCTGGAATGAACTGGTGATAAGACACTCTTACTGCTGGCCATCATGTCAAGCCACGAGCACATTTTACGGCTTTCGAGTTGGGCAGCTATTCATTTGTTGGCTGTGTGCTCATGCTTTGGGCTGCCTGCTGCCACCCTTGCATTTGAAGTGACCCGGCTTGCCTCGGCAGTCTTAAAAAACTTTTGCTGCCAAACCAGCTGCTAAAACTGAAACTCCAAGTCCCTTCCTTATAGTTCCAGCGTCATCGGGCATCGGCTTCGAGGCTCTGCACACTCTTGGCTAGTTGGCTGGGTTACCACACATGCATGTACATGTATCTACGTACGGGGGGGCTGCAGCAAGTTGTAAACAAGTTACTAACGGATGCTCGGGAGCAGTAGTCACGATCAGCTTCATGGCGATTATCGTAACTACGCCGTAATGAAGCTGCTGCTCCTGCTGCCGTTCCGCAAGGGTTAGTGCATCCACCTCGGGCACTCAGACGGTTGCCATTTGTTGCCTTCGGGGCAGAGCAGCAGGGTCGGCAGAGCAGCTACAGTCTGAAGATACTGGATGCTCCGCCTCTGGCTGTGGTTTGTGGCCGTCATGCTTCCCGCGGTACCAACTGCTCTTCTGACTTAAGTCGTTTAACTCGGCATTTAACTCGCTTCAAATACTTCAGGGAGGTGCTTCAGTTCATATGCTTCCAAAGCCAGGAACTTGAGTAGAGATTCTACCAATTGATTGACTCAGTGTAGTGTAGCTCTAGTCCTTTGCCACAAGCAGAGCAGATGGTGCTAATCCTTCCAACTTAGCAACCGATGATTTCCTGAGCAAATGCATCGGAGCCGCAGGCTGAATGCAAAATGCAGGTGCACCGTCAATGCGAGCGCGAGCGTGCATGCGTTTTTGCACCGGTATTTCCTTATTCACTCGGAGCTTCGCCCTCAGCCTCATGCCTTGTGTGACGAACGCTTGGCCACTGCATGATGCTGCAGTCGCCGAAGCGAAGCTCGTGGCTGTGGCTTCTGATCTCCTCCCTCCGCCCAGCCTGTTTTGCTACCGACCGGATGCTCGGTAGGTAGCGCCCCGATCGCCGGTGGCACGACGACGGCACGTCGATGGGCGCTGGCTTCTGAGGCTGCTCAGCAGCATCGCCTCTCACGGTCGCCGGATGCGTCGTCGTTGCCGGATGCGTCGTCGTTGCCGGATGCGTCGTCGTTGCCGGATGCGTCGTCGTTGCCGGATGCGTCGTCGTTGCCGGATGCGTCGTCGTTGCCGGATGCGTCGTCGTTGCCGGATGCGTCGTCGTTGCCGGATGCGTCGTCGTTGCCGGATGCGTCGTCGTTGCCGGATGCGTCGTCGTTGCCGGATGCGTCGTCGTTGCCGGATGCGTCGTCGTTGCCGGATGCGTCGTCGTTGCCGGATGCGTCGTCGTTGCCGGATGCGTCGTCGTTGCCGGATGCGTCGTCGTTGCCGGATGCGTCGTCGTTGCCGGATGCGTCGTCGTTGCCGGATGCGTCGTCGTTGCCGGATGCGTCGTCGTTGCCGGATGCGTCGTCGTTGCCGGATGCGTCGTCGTTGCCGGATGCGTCGTCGTTGCCGGATGCGTCGTCGTTGCCGGATGCGTCGTCGTTGCCGGATGCGTCGTCGTTGCCGGATGCGTCGTCGTTGCCGGATGCGTCGTCGTCGCCGGATGCGTCGTCGTCGCCGCCGGATGCGTCGTCGTCGCCGGATGCGTCGTCGTCGCCGGATGCGTCGTCGTCGCCGGATGCGTCGTCGTCGCCGGATGCGTCGTCGTCGCCGGATGCGTCGTCGTCGCCGGATGCGTCGTCGTCGCCGGATGCGTCGTCGTCGCCGGATGCGTCGTCGTCGCCGGATGCGTCGTCGTCGCCGGATGCGTCGTCGTCGCCGGATGCGTCGTCGTCGCCGGTCGTCGTTGCCGGATGCGTCGTCGTCGCCGGATGCGTCGTCGTCGCCGGATGCGTCGTCGTCGCCGGATGCGTCGTCGTCGTCGTCGCCGGATGCGTCGTCGTCGCCGGATGCGTCGTCGTCGTCGCCGGATGCGTCGTCGTCGCCGGATGCGTCGTCGTCGCCGGATGCGTCGTCGTCGCCGGATGCGTCGTCGTCGCCGGATGCGGTCGTCGTCGTCGCGTCGTCGTCGTCGCCGGATGCGTCGTCGTCGCGGGATGCGTCGTCGTCGCCGGATGCGTCGTCGTCGCCGGATGCGTCGTCGTCGTCGGATCGTCGCCGGATGCGTCGTCGTCGCCGGATGCGTCGTCGTCGCCGGATGCGTCGTCGTCGCCGGATCGTCGTCGTCGTCGCCGGATGCGTCGTCGTCGCCGGATGCGTCGTCGTCGCCGGATGCGTCGTCGTCGCCGGATGCGTCGTCGTCGCCGGATGCGTCGTCGTCGCCGGATGCGTCGTCGTCGCCGGATGCGTCGTCGTCGCCGGATGCGTCGTCGTCGCCAGCACGGTCCTTCGCCCGCTGCCAGAAGCCGACACGGTGCCCCTGCCACGAGTGCTTGTGCTTTCTTTGGCAGGACAGCTCGAAAAAGCTCGATCCCTTGCAGCCACAGCTCCGAAGCCTGCTTCACGGTCACGTGTACAAGCTGGGTGAGTGGGCGTGGCCTGCGCCTTCGTTGCTGCCTGGCTGCCGTCGGCTGCTAGCCAAGAGCCGAGGGGGGGCAGGTGCCACTTTTTGCTCCGATCCTGCCTTGCCTCGTTCCCGTGCGCACAGCAAGCAAAAGTATGTCATGCCTCGCTGCCCCGGCAGCTCGCGTTCGGCCATCACCAGCCCACCACGCGAGAGCCCTCGACGCCCACCACTGAATGGGCGCCAACTGAGCGTGGCATGACGTCAGTCGGTAGCAAGTTCCGGGCTTTGGAAGAGAACGAACCTAAAGCACGATCTCCAGACGGTTCGAGGATGGCTAGAGGCTGGGCTAAATGACTCAAGAGGAGTGAGTGGCACGATTCGAAGCCTGATTATGATGAATTGCTCATATACCTGTAGATAGATTGCGGCAAGAGAATGAAGGGACATTAAACAGAGTGGCAGAAATTTGAAGTCGATCCGCCACTTGATGTGTTGGTGCCAGTGCAAGTCGTTGAGAAGTGGTGTAAAAAGTATGGCTGCTGCAACCTTCACGGAGGACAAGCTTGGCTGCTGAGTTTTAGCAATAATAAGAAAAAAGATGGTTGAAGTGCACAAAGGATAATACTCGGACGGAGCAAATGCTGTGAGGGACACTCGAGTGTGTTGAGCTCTTTTTTAAATGTATGTATGTATGTATGTGTCTCCGTCTGTAACTCCACAAAGCCGCAAAGACTATGTGGGTGTTACGCAGGAGAGTTTTGTATAATGCACTCACAGCCTAAGCGGCTTTCGGTATGCATTCGGTAGCCTAAAGACTTCATCTCACGCAACAAAGAGAAATTGGGAAGCATATCAGAGTCATGAGAGCAGTTGAGGTAGTGAGTAGCATGGAAATAGCAGCTCAGGACCGCTGAAAAGGATGAGCCATAGTCGGCAGCAGGAGAGTAGTTGTCGTTGCATAAGAATTGTGGAAGCGAGTTCCAGTCTAGGACCTGCAGAGCTAAAGCTTTTGTCACCAACGGTCTTTAAGTAGAGGAATGGAACAGCTAATTTATTGTCCACACACAATAAATAATTATAAATACCATCAAGTCAGGAGATGTCGTGACGTCAGTCAGAAGCTTTTTTGCAGCAAATGTAAAGTGCCTAGAAAGAGGTTGAGTTCTCTGAGGCCACTTTATCAAGTGTGTTATTATTATTATTATAAGTCCGGGCATCATTGGGAGCATACTAACTGAAGGCTTTGCATCAACAGTTAGTACCCAGCGTTTCAGAAGTAGAGTTACAGAATTCAAGATGAGATGTAGCAAATGCATGGGCACGTTTAGCTGTGTGGTGCTCAACTTAAGCTTGTGGCCCGCGCCACGTCGTGGCGATATTTTTTCTGCTGTATTGTTGATTTACTTAAACAGTGTCCACAGCTGGGATTTGTTGCACCGCCGAGCTCTTCGAGTCATGCTATCTGCGACTGCCGTCGATAATTCGCCACTAGCAGGATTCGTACTCGTGAATTCAGTGTCAATTTTCTGGCACCGACCGACTTGCTGTTGATATATTGATGGATGGTGATTTTTTAGAGAGATAAAACAAGAGTCCATCGCAAATTAGACTAACCGTGCAGTGCCGTGCAACTCGGCTTTGCAGCTTTTCCATGCAAAGACCGGGCAGACACGACGTGGCCTTCGATGCTAGAGTTGCTGTAACCTTGCCTGCTCGGTCGGTGTCTCTGCATCCTGCATACTTGATGGCGCTGGCGCTCGGCTGGACTCGGTGGATGGTCAGTGCAGCCCCACGTGCTGACCCCTGTTCGTTGGCCCAGTTCTAGGTTCGAGGCACGTAAGGAACAGTGGGCGATCAGCATCATAGGGTGCGGTCTCAAGGTCAGCTCTGTGGGCGCCAGCAAGTGGCCATGATTTCGTAGCCACAGTGATGTAAAGATTGGCTGGTTCAGCAGCCTCGTTTATGTGGCTGCAGAATAGCTACAGCTGCTGCTACTGCTGCTGTCAGTCCTGCTTGCATGTAAAGAATTGCCTGCAGCAGGACTCGAACTTGTAACCTGCATATTCAAATGGCGCAAGTGCCTTACCCAGATGCTAAGACCCGGGGACATTCAAACCGTCAGAAGTAGCAAAGTAAACATGCATTGCAGGCTGCATCCAGTGTTTCATGTTCAGCTTGTGATCTTTAGTCATTGTGGAAACTCGTTCTCTTAGCCCAGGGGTAAGGTTCTGATCGCACTTCATGACTCGGGTCGTGGGCTCGAGTACTGCAGCAGACGATACTCTTATTATTTATTATTGCAAGCGGGAGGAGGGTGATAGCCGCCAAGGCTCTTCTGCCGCTATATAAACGAAGCTGCTTGAGTCAGCTAATCTTTTTTGTCAGTCCTACCTTAGTGTCTTGCCTACCGTGTGTGTTTCTGTTTGTGTGTTTCTCCCTTAGTGTCTTGCCTACCGTGTGTGTTTCTGTTTGTGTGTTTCTCTGTTGTGTGTGTGTGTGTGTGTTTCTCTGTTGTGTGTGTGTGCGTGCGCGTGTGTGTGTGTGTGTGTGTGTGTGTGTGTGTGTGTGTGTGTGTGTGTGTGTGTGTGTGTGTGTGTGTGTGTGTGTGTGTGCGTGCGTGTGTTCCTGGCTTCGCTCTGCTGTACTTGCTAGCTTATTGTCAAGCTAGTCACACGGGCCAGCCATCTTGCTAAGGCAAACTGACTAAGATCGCATAGAGTCGAAAATTCGTTGGCCTTCGTACGGTGCCTCGTTCTCAGTACTGGCTGCCGTTGGAGCTGATATCAGAACTGTGCGTTCGCATGGTGCTGATCGCGATTGTCAGTGATGGCTGAGTGTAAAGCTGAGTTTGCACGGACCGCCTTCTGCTCTTCTGTTTCAATTTTGCTTCGGTCTTCTTCGACGCCAAGGCCTCACCCAGACCAGGGAGGTCTGCGACTGATGGAAGTCCGAACGATGGCCGAAGCACCGAGCATAGTTTTACTGACCGTTGGCCTCACAAGCTTTTGCTCTGCATGCCTTAGATTTCAGAATTCGCTTCCACAATTTGCACCCAACGGCAACTACTCTCCTGCTGCCGACTGTGGCTCACCTTTCCAGCGGTCCTGAGCTGCTACTTCCAAGCTACTCACTACCTCAACTGCCCCCTGACTCAGCGATGCTTCTTACATTCTCTTTGTTGAGTAAGATGGCGTCTGTTGGCTACCGAATGTGAGGGGACCGGCAGCCGCTTAGTCTTTGAGTATCCTATAGAAAATCCCTGCCTAACTTCTGCTTAGTCTTTGTGGCGTTACAGACAGAATGCATTTAGATTCGTGCCCCAGACCAGAGGCAAGATCGAGAGAAGCAAGGGACAACCGACCAATCAAAGGCGGTAGAGGTCAAGGGCATCGCTTTCTTCGTTGCTTTGAAGGGTATGGCGGACATGACGTGCGAATTCATCGATGCATTCCACTAGTGTCCCTATTTGTGGGAAACTGGGCTGTTCACATAGGAATCAGAGAAGGGGCAGTCAATAGAGGCATTCAAAAAAAGGAAAGATTCGAATTCATCGGGGGGGGGGAGGGGTGTGCATCGTGAAGAGCCTTTCCTACCTCCCAAGGATCAAGACTTTTACTGTGGGAGCAGAGCTAGTAGAATGCGAGAAGGAAAAGCCGGCAACTTGCTACAAGAACCCAAGCGAAGACAGGCTGTATGAACGGGCCTTACGGAAAGGAATTGGTAAGTAGTTGGATTAGAAGTAGAAGAAGAACAAGGTACGTTACTATTGTATACCGCATATGCTATATACGCTTTACACGACGGTCCGTGCGGTCAAAGAGTCGCGTTGTTGCTGCTATTCGATTATCGCTTGGCTATAGCAGCTGCTGTGTAAGGGTGCCAATTCGGCAGCAGCGTTCCCTCTGCGTTGGCCTTTGAAGGGCCTCCGGTGGACAAAAATAATGTCAGATGAGATTTGGCCCAGTGGTTAAGGTGCTCGCTCCGACCTGATCTCGTGGGCTTGAGCCTCGTGGCATTTGTGAAGTGCTTGAATGGATATTTAAGTTCTCTTATGGCGCTATACAAATAAATAATATGAACTATTTTTACTTGTTTCACCTTTCTACATCCGCATGCTTCGCAATTTCGAATGGATAGCCTTCCGTCCAGGCTTTACCTCCAGCAGGTAGTGGGAAAGCAGCCGTGCAATCGAGTGAAACCAGCAGGGAATGCAAGATGAAAAATAATAGTAAATATAATTTATTCGCATAGAGCTCTAACAACTTAATTGGCATCAGAGCTTCACATATACGCCGCACGGCATCAAAGGTGAGCACCTTGGCCCCGAGGCCAGTGGCAGGTTTCATCCAGAGCATTCGGGCGCGGTATGTGGTAAGAAAAAACATCTAGCCTGGCGGTGCTTTTATCGTGCATATGCCGAAATAGTTTCTCGCTTGCTACGACAGCTAACATTAAAAAATGGCGTCGTGGTTGCCATGGCCATTCGTCCGGTGCCGCCTAACGTCGTCTGTGTCGGAGCATCATAATATCGAATTGTTCATATTGTACAGTGGCCGTTGGGTTAATGACAACTAACTTCGCATTTCCTTGATGTTTATTTTTAAATTAGACTGATAGAATTTATCGTTCGTGAATTTATAGTAACAAGTATAGCACCCTAGCGTCGCGGGTGGAATTCAGTGTTTCCTGCCACTGCATTTGAGCTACCCTGACGCTGCAGCCACCTCGCTGAGGTAAAAGAATGACGACCGCGCTATAGTCGACTAGACACGCCCGGTTCGGAACGGAAGTAGGAAACGTGGAAAGTAATTAACGCCACGGGCCAATGCTTATAAAACCTCAAGACTGCCTCGCACCGTCTGCCTGCGATCGCGAAGAACATGGCGTCTCTTTGTGGTGCGCTACGCTATTGGATGCCGCTGCTATCTATGGATGCCGCTGCTATCTACACTACCGCTATCTTAATCTGCCATCGATCTATTACTCGCGAGGCTCTTTTAGCGCCAGCGGCCAGGCTACGTTCCGCCGGGGGGGGGGCGGCGAAAGCTCGAAGCCAGAGACGAGAGAGTTGAGAGCTTAGAGAAGATGGGTGAGAGACGAAGCCTGCGTCACTGTACCCCCAATCTCACTAGTACGCCGACGACTGCATGCGGGCCCTGAGTAGTAGGAGACCTTAGTTCCCGCTAACGATAGGCTATCGAAGCAGTGTCGTATAGCCCACAGGGTATACGATGTAAGGAACCACGTCCGGCAAACCTGTCACTCCCGCATTTTCGTGGCTCCCGCGTCGCGTCATGCCGTCGGACGTCTTAGCTTTCGGCGGCCAGTTCGTCTGCACATCTTGCCGTGCCGTGCTGCTGTACCGCGGCGGCAGCATAGCGTCACTACCGCTTTCGGCATCCTCTCGCTGGCTGCTCGGCCCGGTTTCTCAGCCTTCGCTGCAGGCAGCCCACGGCGGTTTGCAAGGCCGTTATGGCGGCCACGGACTGCTCCAGCTCGGCCTCGCGCTGCTCGAAAAACGAGACCCCTTCGTCGCCTATCTCCCTCAGCCGCTCCTGCAGGACGCAGTTGGTTTTCCGTTGGTGCTCAAAGGCGTCCGCCGCGTTCGCAGCCTCTTCCTGCACCAGCCATAGGCGCCTGGTGAGGATGGCGACCACCGCCATCTTGTTCCGGTGCGCCACTTGCAAGCGCCTCACCAAGTCGCGAAGACGCCGATTGTCGTCTCGGAGCGCCGCCGCCGTCGAAGCGCTCTCACCCGACTCGTGCTCCACGCCGCCGGCTACTGCCGACCTTCAAACGACGGCGAGTGGACGTTAGTCGATTCCGCTGCTGCCGCCCCAACTGGCGAAAGGCGAACGAGCACGGGCGAGCGCGGCCGCTGCGGCGGCTGAGGCGATGAGCAACTCGAGCTGGACGCGGTGCTTACCCCAGCTCCTTTCGAACGCAGGCGGTCGGGCCGTCGTCGTAGTGAATCAGCTGCAGGGTGTGTCTCGGTGCGCTGCTGTCGGCTGCTGCGTCTCGGCGGTCTCCAGGCGCCTCCGCGGCGCTGCCGCTGAGATCGATTTTCAGGCTGTCTTGGCGCTGCCGCTGCAGCTGCTGTTGCTGCAGCGCCTCGACGCTCTGCTGGAGGCGCCTCGCTTCGGTGAGAGCGTTCACGTAGGCGGCGGCCAGCCGGCGCATGGCCTCTTCGCGCCGGTCGAGCTCGTCCGCCTGGAGCTGGCGCTCACTGCGAAGCGCGTCGCGCTCGCCGTCGGCTAGCTCCAGCTCGGCGGACAGGCGGTCGCTCTGGTCGAGCAGCAGCTCGACCTTGGCCTCGAGCTCGCTGATCTTTCGCTTCTCGGCGAGAGCGTGGAAAATCGACACGCTCGCCTCGGGCGACGATCCTCCGCGTCGCGCCGCCGTGGCGCGGTCGTGGCTGCGCGACAGCTCCTCGTTTCGCGACTCGAGAGCGCGCACCTGCTGGGCGAGCCCCGCTATGTGCGCGTGCTTGACCAGCTGGGCAGCGTCGTAATCGCTGGCGCGAACGACCGAGCACTGCGACGCTGCGGCGGCCGCCTCGACCGAGCCTGCCTCGCCGCTGCCGCGGCATCCTGTTCCGGACCGCTCGCCGCTGTCATCCTCATTACTCTCTTCCTCCACGTCGGCTCGGCGGCGGTTCGCGTCGGCGGCGTCGCCGCCGCAAGCAGCCAGCTGAGCCCTGAGCGCCGCTACCTCGGCGTCCCTAGACTGAAGGGCCGCGGCCACGGCGTCGTCGGCTCGCGACCTCTGCTGCAGCTCCGCCTGCTCTGCGAGGCGAAGGCGCTCCGCCAGTTCGGCGGCGGCGAGCGCCTCGAGCGACAGACGCTCCTCCAGCAGCCGAACCGCTTCCACCGCGGCCGGGCTGTCGAGGTTGTCTGTCTGAGACTCGGTCGAAACTTTGTCGTCGGCACTCTCGACTCCCGTCGCCTGTGGCTTGCCCTCCAACTGCCGATGCTGCGGCGGCGGCCGCTTTGCCACCGCAGCCGCCGCCTGCTCCGAGGCGCTGAGGCGGTCGGCGAGATCGACCGCGAGCTTCCTTAGCGACTCAACTTCCTGCAGCAGTCGAGCCTTCTCCGCTTCGGCGGCGGCTGCGTTGAGGTCGTCCTGCCGCATCCTCTCCGCGAACTGGCAGACCAGGTCAAGAAGCTGCATCTCGTCCGTCGCCGCCTCGGCGACGGCCTGCTGCACCGTCCTGGCGTCGAGGTCGACGCCCGCCGCCTCGAGCTGCTGCTGCTGCTGCTCATTCGGCGGCGGAGGCTCGTTATCCAATTGCCGCTTCGGCGACGGCGTCCTCGAACGGACGTCGACCGAGACGAGCCGCCGCCGCCGCTCCACGGACACGTACGTCTGGCACCTGATCGCCGCTGCGCCCTGCACCACCGCCGCCGGCGCACCCGCTGCGGCGGTGGAGGCGGTGGAAGCCGCGGCGGCCGGGTCGCTCGTCGTCTCCGCGCTTTGGCTGCTTTCTCGGTCGCCTTCCTCACCGCCGCTCCTCTGCAGCCGGCCGTTGGCCGCGCCGCCTCCGAACGTGTCGCGATAGGCGCGGCCGATGCTTCGCGCAGCGTCCGTAAGCCGCTGCACGAACGCCCTCTCGCGCTGAAGAAGCTCCGCGCTCTTCTTGCAGCAGCGCAGCAGGGCCTCGAGCTCCTCGCGGTCCAACGGCGGCGGCGCTACCGTCGCGCTGCTCGTGCCGTCCGCGGCGGCAGCATAGGCCGCCGCTGCGTCGTCGAGCTCTCGCTGCAACGCTGCCGCCAGCTCCGTCCTCCTGCGTATCTCGCGGTCGTAGGCGTCCAGATCGCGCGGCGAGCGCGTGAACTCCTCCGACTGTTTCGCCATCGACGAAAAGCGCTCGCGTAAGCCGTCCGCAGTCGCCATCGCCAGCATGGCGGGCGAGGCGAAATAGCTACGCTGCCAACGAATCGTCGACGACGGCTCCTCTCGCCCCTCCTGCCGCCGCTCGCGTAGGCACCGCCGAAAACGCGCGTCAACAATGGTGAGCGTCACGAGTCTCGGCTGCAATAGTTCGCAAATCAGTCTGCGTAGAATTTGCTGCGTCATAATCAGCCCGAGACATCTCCTCTGCTAAGCATGCCGATGTTCGTGAACTCTGAAGAAGCCCCACCCACCGGGGGCTCTCCCAACGCCGGGTGCTTAGCTGAGATGACGCATGAGACGCGGCGCTTGGTCGTTTTTGATAGCTAGCGATCGCCGGCCTCACTGCTTTCGAGCCGAACGCTCTCTCAATGTTTTGCTCTCGCTCGCTCAGATCTACTCGCTCCATCTCTGTACATCTTCTCTCTCGACCTATATCTCTTTCTGTCCCTCCACCTCATTTCCCTCTCTCGCTCTCTGTCTTTACAACTCTAATACTGTCTCACTCCATACCATTTTTCTCTCGCTCGCTCTCGGTCTCTCGCCTTATCTATCTTTGCCCGTCTAATCCTCTCTAAACGCATTCCATCTCTCTCTCTCTCTCTTTTGCTCCCTCTCTAAATATATTTATATGCAATTGTATAAATATATATATATATATGTGTATACATTGTGCAAACTTTCAAAAAATATGATTATATATGTATACATACATACAGCGGTACCTCGGCTTACGAGTGTTTCGAGATACCAGCTGTCTCTCTCCCCCTCTCTCTGTGTCTCTTGTCTCTCTCTCCTCTTTCTCTCTCTCTCTCTCTCTCTCTCTCCTCTTTCTCTCTCTCTCTCTCTCTCTCTCTCTCTCTCTAGCTAAAATTCGGGTTATGAGCCAGCTTCAGATTGTCCACCGCTAGGTGCCGCAGCGACCCTACGACCCGGACGTTACGCCGATCGCTAGCCTGCTTGTTCGCTCCCAGACAGACTCGAGCTAGCTGTCGTGGTGCTTGGACGCACAAGATCCCCAGGCTGCGGTGTTAAATCCGACCACGGCACGAACAGCTAAGTACGTATTGTACTCTATTTAGACAATATCGTCGTGTGTGAGTTCATCGCATAACTGATAACAATTGGTGCATCCGCGTAAAAGCCCAGCCAATAAACTGAAATCGAGGAAGCCTGTGAAAAGGACAAAAATCGGCGAATAAGATTCAGATATTAATTTCAGCTTTTCTCCTCTAAATCTATTAGCATCTTCAAGTCTTCTGATCTCAAAGTTGCTCCGGTACATTAGGATTAATAAAAACCCGTTTATTTCGAGACATTTTGCTTTTCTTTAAACAATATTCATTATTTATAAGTACATTTTTTTAATTTAGGAACTCGTGACAGAAACCACATTTTTGGGGGTCCCGGGACGGATTAGTGGCGTTTCAGTTCGATTTCAATGGCGAAAATTTATATGAGTAATTTGAGTTGCGAACTCCAGCACGGAACGAATAACTCGTAAGCCCAAGGTACCACTGTACAGTCGTCCCTCGCCACTTTGCCCTTCACCTTTCGTGGCGGTTTTTTCAAATATATGGATTACAAATTTGATCGAGTTCGTGAAAAATGACCGCGCACGCTCGGCTGTCTGAGTCAACTGTACGTTTCCGTATTGGAATTAAAATTATTACACGTATGGACTGTAGGCCTATGTATACGAGCACATCCCCCCCCCCCCTGCAAATCCTTCAACGCCAGGTTTAGCCGCTTGACCATTCATTATGCATGAGCAAGAACTTAGGTGAATACAGGCCGATCAGAGCGGGTCGTCCACTGATTGCCTATCCTAGTGTAATTAAGCGTACAATAAAAATACGGTATGTGTAGCGTTTAATGTCTTATTTTCTCGTATTTTGTCTAAAATGTCGGGAAATACGAGTGTAATGGTGACTAATGGGGTGTTATTTAATTTTCAGAGGGATTTAATATAGTTGGAAACCGTATTTAGAGTGTATATAAACAGATTTTCTATGCTCTTAATTAGCAGCATAACTGAGTCAGGAGGGCAGTAGTATGTAATTAATAATAATATTGGTAATAATAATGAATTTTCCTATTGACCTCGGAGAACTTAACCTCTTTCTAGTCATTTTCCATATACTGTACAGGAAGCATGATCAAATGGCTGGTGCTCAATGTCAACGAGCATAATGTGGTTAGAGGTAGCGTGCACATTGAAATGTGGTTAGTGGTGGCGTGCAGTTTTAGCACGTATAAGCAGTCAGAGGCCGAATCACAAGAAACCACAAAATGCTTCGATAAACAAGTGCGTTTTAGCTTCTTTTTGAATTCATCGACTCGTGGAATGCCGTGACGTCAGTCGGTTGTGAGTTCCGAACTTTAGGAGCATGCAAACTGAAGGCGGTCTCCAATAAACTTGTAAAAAAATTGTTTTTGGTTAATTATGACCGTTGGTCTTGTAGACTGCCAGGCCTTGAGGTACAACCGCATCATGTTGTCATAATCCTTTTCAAGTGCTTGAAAAAGTATAGTTCTTGTATATATAAAATTGTTGTACGGCTTTGATGATCACTGATGATCACATATGATCACTCTCATGCTTGTGTTTTTATCGTACTTTGTAGAGTAGGTAATCATAGACTGTAATATCACCCCTATTGTTTGGGTTACCTTAATCACATTCGTTCGAAATGTGGATGTGCTTGTGCCAAAAGTATAGACAGCTGAAACCGTAAAGAGAGCTGATCAATTGCTGTTAGTTGAGACTGCATGGACTGCTGCTTATTGTAAGTTATTTCGACGTATGGGTAAAAAAATTAAATTCCAAAAAGCGGGTGATACGATGCTTAGCACGGTATGAGAGAGTAGATCTGATACGGTAGATTAGAGTCACAGAATAAAGGGACTTACAAGTGAGTGACAGAACCTTGAAGTCGATGCGCGGCTTGATTAGGAGCCAGTGCAGGTCGGCGAGAAGTGGTATGATGTGGAAACTGTGTGACGCTCATGACGGACAAGCCTAGTTGCATAGGTTTTCACCAACTGTAAGCACCTGATTGCACAGGTGGCTAGACTAGCAAGCACTGAGCTACTGAAGTCGAGGAGGAATTACAAAAATGAACCAATTTGGATAAAGTAGCGTTGTCTTTAGCAGGCCCAACTTTTTTCAGTTTTCTTTAGCTGAAAGTAGGCAGACGTGACTGGAGCTAATAGTGTAGTGAAAGGTCATTTCGGAATAGGACGCCAGATTTGAGGCAGAGGCAACAAGAGATGCTACTGGCAGAGCCAATGTTGACTGTTAAGCATCCCAGTTCCGAGTCACACTTTGTTTTCCGCAACTTTGTTTTCCGTAACTAGTAGGCTGGATCTTTCATCATTGAATTTGAGAAATTTTGCTGCCATCCATGTGCGGAAATCTGCAATACATTCAGCAAGGGAGCTGAGAGAAATTGACGTGATGGAAGGCTGAGATGGATTAAAGCATAGGTCCAGGCGCGTGTCTTCTGCATAGAATTGATTGTGCTTCGGCGATCACCTTGGCAAGAGGAAGAGTAAAAATTATGGGAAAAAGCACACCAAGCCCTGAGCCCTGATGTACCCCTTACTTAAGTGGTTTCTCGGATGATCTATGTGCACTTACATCAGGAATGTGGAGTGTGCATTGCAAGGCAGTGCCAGTAATGCCCAGGCAAGATCAGAGGAGCTCAATGAGAACTTGGTGAAAACTAGTATCAAACATTGTCGAAAGATCAAGCAGAATGTGCAGAGATACTTTACCTCTAGTCTGCATTCCTGAGGTCATAATACATCCGAAGCTATTCTGACTCGGTGGGTTGTGATTAGCTCTAAAACCAGACTGCAACTTGCTAGGCTTGAAGTTTCAATGCCAGAGTCAAGTTGGTCTGCCACGACTTGTTCTAGTGTCTTACATAGGAATGGCAGCAGAAGAAGACTGCACGGAAGTTTCTTAAGTTCTCACAATATAGTTTTGCCTTCTTAATTACAGGCCAACCTTACAGCTGGTGCAAAACTGTAGCTAGGCTTGTGTGTCGCTAGCGTCGCAGTTGCAACATCACGCCACTTCTCTCCGATCTGCACTGGCTCACAGTCAAGCAACGCATCGAATTCCAGGTTTTGTCACTCACTTTCAGGTCCCTTCATGCTTGGCTCCAGCCTACCTATCAGACCTACTTCCCACTAGGCATCACCAGCATCGTACCACCAGCTTTTCGGAATCCAACTGTTTATTCATACTTTGTATTAACCTCAAATCCTTCAGAGACCGTGCCTTTAGTTCGTATGCTCCCGAAGTATGAAACTCAGTCCGGACTCACGTCACGAGATCGCCTGACCTGTCCACGTTTAAAAAGAAACTGAAAACGCATATTTACCACTGCATTTAGTAGGTCCCTGTGATTCGTCCTGTATGTGCTCGTGCATACTGACACTGAATGCTGCCACTAACCATAGTTGCATGCTGACCCTGTGCATGTCACCCCTAACCAGGTTAATTCTGGTCGTTTATTGAGCATGCTACCACTAACCATTCGATGGTGCTTCCTTTGCAGCAAGTGTAAAGTGCCTAGAAAGAGATTGCGTTCTCTAAGGGCACTATATAAAACATATTAGTATCGCAATGATGGGCCGTTGCTAATGACCGATCCATGTATAAGCCAGGCTCGGGCTAGCCAAATGGCAAAAGCTACCCCAGGTACAGAGCAGTCAATAATTTGGCTATGATGACTTTATACCATTTTCACTCATCACTTCTCCAGTGCCTAGTGGGGCAGCTTTCCTGTTGCTGCTAAATGTCGGTAAGAAGGCAATGAATTTGATTATACCGATCCTCGACTTTTGAAAATTCCGCTTACGACAGGTTTTCTGGTCCCTATCTATTTCGTCAGTGGGGAGGGGGGGACTGACAGTAATCATAAGACATTTGCATAGCACCCCAAGAGAACATTCTTTTTCTAGGCACTTTGCATTTGCTGGAGGAAAGGAAGCACCTCAATAGCTAATGGCAACGTGCAGCGTTAGCACCCATAAGCAAATCAAGGACGATTCACATGGACCTAACAAATCCCGAGGAACTGCTGCGTTTTAAATGTCAAAAGGGCGTCAGTAGTGAGTTTCAGGCTTTGGACATATTTGAGTTTGGTTTAAGGCACAGCTTAACTACTCGAGTCAAAAGTGGGGTGGTGCGATGTAGATCCGACTTGGAAGTGTAATCCGGATAAGTAGGCAGGAGAATGAGGATCTGTGAAACAAGGTAGCTGCTGAGAATCATCTACGTGCTCAAAGCTATGACAATAAGGAAAGTTACTACCTAGCAGATTACCCAACATTTGCAAGAGGCCGACTTTTCTGCCATATCAGTCCTACCCTTCGCCGGCTTGGCATTTTCAAATCAAATAACTTCATTTTCAGCCGATACTCATTGCCTCTTGACTTTATAATTTTGGGTGCCTTGTTCGATCATACAGTGCAGCTTTAATGCCAATTTTCCATTTAAAGCTTGCTCGCTAAACATTGCAACTGGCCAAGTTCAAAACCTCACACAACTACGTTTGTTCCCAAATAACCAGGCGAAACCCGCGGCACCTCCGATCTTAAAAAGGGGACTGCTCTGCTATATCGAAATTATTAAGAGTCGAGGCCCTGTGCTGTGGACCTGCACCACTTTCTTCGTGCTTGGAGAGCAGCCGAATTACTTCGTTAGGCCCACGACCGTTAGCTGAACTAAACGTTGTATGCTAACCTCGATCTAGGAAGTCTTGGGCAATTAGCCGAGGACCGGCAATAGGACTCAAATGAAATCAGACTCTCAGGAAGAAGGCATAGAATGGTATTGCAAGTTGTCGGATTGGGCCGGAGGGTTAAGCCTTGCGAATGGCAATCGAAAGATGCTGGGTCCGCCCAGTATGACTCACTAAGTCTTTGCGAGGTCTCCTGCAAACATCTGGTCTCTCAACACTGCGAAGCCCGAAAACGAATCGCTGTTGCATCGAAAAATAATCCGGAAGAACTGCTTACCTCTCACTTCCGTCTGAGAGGTCTCGCCACATGAGAGCACGGCAGCTGCTCGAAGTCGTGGTGTCACTCCAAGCTGCACAGCTGCCGTGTGCTACTATCAGACCGGTGGAAAGGTCAAGATGGAAGGAACACATTTCACGTGGAAAGAAATATTATCGCTTAACAAGGCATTACAGCCGACACATACACACGGTCATCCGATCACCTTCGGCAATCGCCTTAACAGCTCACTATGTGTGGTATTGTACAAGATACGATTTACAAAAAAATACACCGGCAGCCTCTGCTGGCAGGGACGGCAGCGGAGGCAGCAGCAGCTTCGCCACTGCATCAGGCAGCACAAAGCAGGGGCGACAGCTGGCGTGCCACGCGTGTGCCCTGCAGCCGTCAGACGTCACTTCGCCAGAGCTTGATCGTTTTGTCGTTCTCGAGCGCTGCCGAGGCGATGATGTTCTCGGTGGGGTGGCAAGCACAGCACAGTACAACATCTGCAACGATTGCAATTCGCCACGCTGCAACTTCGAGGAGCGCAGGTCAGACACTCCGACGACTGACTGGGCCGATCACACGAGCAGAAGACGCGACGATCGGCAAGCCGAGTGGCTCGACGGACGCAGCTCTAAGCATGGGAGCAGGAAAGCGGTGGGTCGCTGGTTGCTCAACTTTCAGGAAAACGAAGAGCACCAGCAACTAGCTTCGGTCGAATAAAAACATAGCCCAAAGGTTTCACTGCATTTGCTATGGACATCCATACGGCTTTCGAAGGATGGGGACGAACAAGCCAATTAGTTAGCAAGATGGCCACTAAAATTTCGTCGATGGCAGGCAAGCGAGAGCCAGCTCAGCTGCACGACGCTTCACGGCGTCCGACATTTGGGTGTAGCAGGCTTGCACGAGCTACTGAAAATAAAATGTCAGACATGCAAGGCATCGACGTAGGGCGAGTGCAGCTATGCGAGTACACACCAGTGTGTCCGGCCAACTTCTGGACAATTTCCTTGCTCTGCAGATTCCACAAGTAAACCATGTTGTCCTCCGAGCCCGACACAATCCACTGCAACGCAACAGACAACGTAGATTGTATGTTCGCACGAAGGATATATGCATAAAATCGGACATAACACCGTCAAAAGCCAACATACGAAGCCCTAGAGTAGTGCAGAACAATTTTTGGTAATAACAGTGGGCGCAAGTCAGAATGGGATCGCCAGCAGACTAGGAAATTTGATACTTTTGACCAATGCTAGCCCACTCTTCGTGCAAGCGCACTGCTCAATACACCCCATATTGCAATTATCAGAGTCATGCACAGAGGCTAGTTGGCTGGATCAAATCTGAGGGAAATGACGAAAGGCTGACCGCACCCCCTATGCGGTATCAGGAGCCACAGCCAGTTCCGGTCACGAAGCGCTATTGGCGCTTAGTGCCGGTTGCGCAATCTTCCGAGAACCGTTCCTACAAGCTTCGTGTGCGGAAGCTGACAAGGCTAAGACCTGTTCAAAGCATACAGGCCCGAATATGCGGGCTACGTTCGTGAATAGCCCGAGTTAATTTCGTCGCTTGAACGAACAATCAGACACACACACACTGCAACAGCCCACAGCCGAGCGTGGGCTCGCCACAGACAGTCTCCTCTTACCGACAGGTAGCCGGTAAGAGGAGACTCTTGACATGCGCATGCAGCTGCCGGGATGTCGGATGATTTCACCGGCTGAAAAATGGACAGGTAGCACCACAGCCCCACAAACGCGGGAACGTGCAAAAGGGTCAAGAGCGAAGGTCAAGGGCAAAGCGAGTCGACGGGTCGAGGCTTCCCTAGAGGATGTAAGGTTTCAGAGCAGCATCGACACGTGGCATGAACGCGAGCGCGCCCGCTGACACGGATTGGCTGGTTCGCGAGCAGTTTCCTGCCAGTTGCTAAAGCTTGCTTAGAGGCAATAGCAGGAAGATACGGGTCCGAGGTCGCGCGGACCGAGGGCAGGACGGTGCCGTCTGGACAAAAGAGGCTCCCCTCCCTCCCTCCCTCCCTCCCCCGTCATCGACCGTGGCAGCGAGCACGTGAAAGCGATGCCAGGCACTTGACCGAACGCATGCACGAAAGAAACGAGCTGGTGCTGACAGTGCAAGCATGGGGGGTGGGGCGACAGCAAGACTCGGCCTGCTTCCCTCGACCGGCCGCGTTGCCACTGACAACGACGCACAGAGCAGCACGCATGGCTAACCGACCCGAGCTATGCCATCCCGACTTTTTTTCTCAAGAGCAAGACTGCTGCCGGCTTTTGCAATCGCCAGCCCGATGGCCATTGAACGTCAAGATTGAAGCAAAACGTATCATCAACCAACCAAAGATCCATGCTTTGGCTAACGAAGTTTGCCCGCATGCAACAGCAAGCGATTGCGCTCATCCTTTTGAAAAAAAATGCCGATGCAAGAAATACGCGTGGCCGACATGCCTTTCCTCCGGTGACAGAAAAGTTGGCAAAGATGCAGTATTTCTCATTCTTGTGGCCGGTGTAAGTCTTCAAGCACTTCCCTTTGCTGTAATCCCACAGCTTGAGAGTACTGAAAACATGTAAAGGCATCCTGTACTGCTCCGAATCGTGCAGGTCAGCACGAAATAGACTAACACCAGCAGATAATAATAATAATAATAATAATAATTCACTTGATAAAGCGCCCTCAGAGAACTTAATCTCTCTCTAGGCGCTTTACATTTGCTGCAAAGTGAAATGCAATTAAATGGTAAGTAAAATCATGCTTGAAAAACAAACAAAATGAATAATATGGTTAGGGGTGACATGCACAGGGTCAGCATGCGAATGTGGTTAGTGGAAGAGCTAGCGTGCCAGCTGACGCTGATGCGGCAATATGGCTAGTCAGTTCAGGCATGACCATTTCCAGTGAGATGAGATGCATGCACACAAAGGTTTTACCAAGCGCCAGATATCAGCACTGGCCGTGCCGACAATCAACAGCCAACGGTACTAGTCAAAAACGACCGCAGGGCAGCACAGAGGATGAGTGCCACCCGGCCACACCAATGAACGCTGCATGAGAGTGGGCATGAGGTGGGGCAGCGCTAGGCACTGTCTACCCCATCGAGCGAGCCCGAGCACCATGTCCTAGAAGCACCTGCTGGCATAAGCCGGCGTTTCGGTAAAAAACCGTCGGTTTCAGTAAAAACCGTCGCCGGCACAACGCTGTGCAAATCTTCGGCTGCAATCGAATCGGCGAATGCACCTTTGCCGAGCTCACACAGAGAGCGGGGGGGGGGGGGGGTGCTGCTGGGAGACAGACAGAGAGACAAGAGTGTATGTAAGTCCCATCCCGATTGCCTTTTCTCAGATTTCTACGGCGACCATATCGCGCAGTTCACTCCAGTGGTTGGGGGATCAAAGGGGTTAGGAGGGGTTGGCCGGCCACGGCTTCAGCCATTGCGAGGGAGAGAGAGGGGACGGCGATGCAATCCTGTCTTGCTATCACGACTCCGAGAGAGCAACGGCGGCCACCATTTGCCAATGAAAACAACCGTGCGCGCGCATGGCCGAGTGCACGAACGCCATCGGACGAGCAGCTCTGCACCAGCAGGCTGCTGCTGCCACGGCACCGCAGAGTCGGTGTCACGCCTCCCAAGTGCGAGATCGGGACTCGCGACCGGACGCCACGAAACCTTGAGCGCATCGTGAGCACTGGATGGGCTGGAAGGGCACAATCGGTAGTTGGAACTTGGTAAGCTCCACCCCTCCCCCACCCCGCTCTGCCTAGGTATTAGCTATTCCATTCCTCCGCTTAAAGATCGTTGGCGACAGAAGCTTTAGCTCTGCAGGTCCTAGACTGTGGAACTCGCTTCCACAATTCTTACGAAACGACAACTACTCTCCTACTGCCGACTATGGCACATCTTTTCCAGTGGTCCTGAGGTGCTGCTACTTCCATACTGCTAACTACCTCAACCGCTCTCCTGACTCTGCTATGCTTCCCACTTTCTCTTTGTTGTGTGAGACGAAGTCTGCTGGCTACCGAATGAGTACCGAAAGCCGCTTAGGCTGTGAGTGCGCTATACAAAACTCTCCTGCGTAACACCCACATGGTCTTTATGACTTTGCGGAGTTAGTGATGGAGATGCATTACATTACATTACCAACGCAACTGCAGGGCAACTACAGCAGGTGCCTGGAGACACCGATGGCGGCAGTGAGTAGCTACTTACTTGTCTAAGGTAGCAGCCAGGATATACTTGCCATTCGGAGAGAACTTCACGAACGACACGGGCGGATTATCATCATCTACAGTGGCATAGGTAGAGGGTAAACAGAGTGACAAGTGACAGGACGAGCGCTCACAACCGGATCTTAGCCGGATGCGCTGTGTTGACCTGCTGCCACAATACGAAATTGCCAGGACATTCTACAGGCGTCCATCGTATCATCAATGCATAAGAGAAGCACCCAACAATAAACGAATTGACCGTTCTCTCCAGCACAAAACATCGAGGACAGGGTGGCCGTGTCTACCATGAGCAGTGTCCTGACAATGCATCTCTTCTCTGCCGTGCGTGTCCACCAAAGACATAGCCAGTGCTGCGTCCGAGAAGCTCGTGATTAAAAAAGAGCTCCTACTCACTAGAGTAGGTAAACGTGAGCGCATGTCAAACATGACAACATTAGCTATGGCACGTACCAATTAGGGTCTTGAGACACTGACCAGATGCTGTATCCCAGATTCGACTGAAAACGAAAAGCACACGGCGGGAGCTAGCAAATTCCAGCTCTTCGACTGGAATTTCGCGAAGCAAGCAAGTGGCTGCGCCACGCACCAGAGGCCGTCATAGCTGCTGGACACGATGAGCGAGCCGTCGCGGTTGAAATTGACGGCGGTCACGGGATCGGAATGTGCTGGTAAAGTCTTAAGGCACTTTCCTGTCTTCACGTCCCAGATTCGGACACTTTCATCAAACTGAAGCGAAACATCAACAAGTATCAACAACAGTCAACTGACACGAGAGTAGACGAGGGGAAAACACAGGAAGCAGATGCAGAGCCACTGCCACATCAGTCGTAGGGCACCACCTATTGCCTAGTTGCAGCATGGCTTCCTCAAGGAGAAGAGAGAGCCGCAGGTGTGCACGCATAACAGACAGGGCATGAAAGAGTTGACAACAGACAGCCGATGGAGGCTGCTGCCTACTGAACGAAGTTGAAACGGCTGATTTAAAAGCAACATGAACTTGCAGTGCATCATTACCGATCCAGACACAATCAAGTTGGACTGTGGGTTGAAGTTGCAGCAAAAAACATAGTTGCCGTGACCTTTGAGCGTCTTCAAGCACTTGCCCTACAAGAAGCACCAGAAGGACTCATCGGGCTCCTCGAATTTCGCTACAATTTGGAACACTATTGGCACAGACAACTGCACACGAAAAGCCGCTTCGGCTTTCAGTGGGCTACAGAAACCCTCCTACCCAGTGGCAACCACTTACGGGCCTCGCGGCTTTTCGGCGGAGTTAGCAAAGGATATACATGCGTACCTACGGTATACAGAACGAAATGTGCATTCTGTACTCAAGCACAACGTCACCGCTCAGCTCAAGCCTCTCAATCCGAGGAACTGCTCCTTCTCTTCTTCTGATTTCAGTCACTACTCGGTGGCAAGTCCATCGGCACGAGTGCAAGCTAGCGCACGTACAGCCTCAGCAACCGGAAGTCACTTTGTCGGGGCAAACGGCCGAGCACGGTGACAATCGTGCATCTGCCACCTCGGCAGCTGCACGATCGCCGAAAGCAGCAGGCAGGTTGCGCCAATCGCGGTCCTTAGGGAGGCAGGCAGGGGTGAGGGGTGCGCGACGCACCGTGTTCACGTCCCACATGCGCAGGGTCTTGTCGTCGGAAGCACTGACGATCAGCTTGCTGTCGCTGCTCCAAGCGATGTCCGATATGCCCTACAAAGGGAAGGTACAGGGCTGCGGCTGCTTTTCAAGGAGTTGCTACTAAACCAAAATGACAGGCCTACATTCTCACACACAGCCCTACGGAGCAGGCAAACACCACGATCGGAACCCAAGGTTCATTGGTCAATTCGCGAGCACGTGAACACACACACAGGCACACACACACACACACACACACACACACACACACACACACACAGGCACACACACAGGCACATGCGCGCGCACGCACACACACACACACACACACAGGCAAGCATGAGAGGAGGCATAGACATTCAAGCCCACATTTACGCAGGCCAGCATTCAGAGGCAGCAACGAATTGGAGACAATGCTAATGTAGGTGCACGCAGGAAATAACAGCTGCCAGCGACCGGAATGCAAGACTCCGTCTGGACGAGAAAAGTAGAGGCCCGTTGATCTAACAGCTTTGGCAGCAAACGACTATTTCGGGTTGGGCACCTTACCCAAGGGGCTACGCTCGAGGAGCACAGATCGCCAGATCCGCCCGGATCACAGGATGCCCGAACGGCTGCCTGCAAGCACCTGCCCAGGCATGCCCGCCCGGCAGCAGCACACGAGCGAGGCCTTCGTGCAACTCAGCCACGCGAGAGCGCGTCACGACGTGGAGTGAGGGCGGGTGAAGGGCAGCTAGAGGCAGCAGGAGGCACCCTCTGAGGCACACATCACTCACTGACCTGCTTGTGCCCGCTGATGGTCTTTTCAACTTTGCCATCGTAGGCTCCCCAAATCTTGATCAACTTGTCAGCAGCTTGAACCAAAGAAAAGGCAGCAGCGCAGAGCGTCAGTGCGCAGAGCCTCAGTGCTGCATCCGTGCGTGCCAAAGCGAGCGGATATGAAGCCACAGCTGCAGCCGCCTCAACTGCTGCTGCACGAGCTAGCAAACGGTTGCTAAGCAGCAGCTTGGCTAACAGTGCGCCTCACTCACACGAGCTTGCCAGCCAGGCACCGTTTGGACTAAACTTCACAGACGAGATGGCTTTCGTGTGACCAGCCAAAGTGAACTTGAGCGTGTAATTTGGCTGCTGCAACGAGGCGCGGCCACGTAAGCTGCCGCTGCTGCTAAGTAACTCGGCAGCCACGCCGAGACTCACAGCAGGTTCCGTGACTTGCTAGAGCCACCAGTCAGCAATGGTCAGGAGATGATAGGAGCCAGTTCATCGGTGTGTGACCTCCTGCTGTGAGTGGGGCTATGCACAGGAGTCACAAAAGAAAATAAATAAGCTAATATGCAAGATTGGCCTTATAGGAGACAACTAACCGGACCATCGAAATGAACGCTAACATCACCCAGTATAAAGGACGATTTCTGGAACAAAAAAAATCTTCAATGAGGTCAGAAAAAATCTTCAATGAAGCAAGTTTGGGCACATGGGAGATGGCGTATAAGATTTTTGCCACCAACCACAACCGGCACAGTGGTTGAACAATGTTCAACTAGCCTTTTCATCTACAATACAGTCTGTTCTCTGAGCGGACAATAGCAAACTGGCAGCAAAGCAGGCCGTGGCCGTCAGGCAAGCTGTAGCCTCCAAATCGTACTTTTGGTTAATTTGGGTCAATGCGTGCTTCGTCATGAAGACGACAGGCACACAATCATGTCCATCGGTATTTATGCACCTCTGAATGGGCTCATTTCCTATGCCCCGAAGCTCAGAGGGGCCTAGTTGACCATGAAGGGGCGATCAAAAGAAATTGTCTCCCCATTATACGGCTACCCACGAGCAGGGCTCTGAGCGCACAACACTAGTAGAACCGATAGAAATAGATCGACAGATTCACGTAAGCAGCTATTCCCCGGGAGTTATTTCCCTATTTTGCATTGCTAAGACCTCTTGTATGATCTTTAATGGAGTTGCAGCATCTCGCACTTGACCTGTCTTAATGCATTCGCTTTCCTGGGTTGCTCAACTTGCATCATGGGATAGTGGCCGTGACGTCTCATCTCATTATAATGCCCCACTAAGAAAAAGCACACCGGCCTTCTAACTTTGCTAAGAAAGTATGTGTCTAGCAGATCCGTCCACATTTAAAAGCTCCAACTGTTTGGCGCCAGGAGTTGCATTTGTTCCTTAGTCTTAGTGGGGGCCAGGCAAGGTGCTTGCACTTAAAGGACCCAGAGCCGCGGATTCGAATCCTGCAGCAGACGATCCTTTATTGCAAAAGGAGTGTTAGCCTCTAAGGGTGTTTTGCCACTAACAATGAGGCTGTTAAGTCAGCCCAACTGAACTAACATTTTCCCCCCATGAAATATCAATAGGTCCTGAGTGTCTGGGTGGCACGCAGTGGAAATGGCGAGTGTTGGGATATTTTGCTGTTGGACGGATTCGATGCAAGAGATTCAAGAAATTACAGCACCGAGGTGACTGAAAGCAGCTTAAAATTTTGAGAAGAATGAACTACTTTGCCACTCGTTTTTACCAACTGAGCTCTGGGTATGAAAGAAAGAGAAGCCTGCAGGGGTTGTAGGTCAGATGTGGGTATAGGTCAGCATCCGTGCCTCGATTTCAGCCGGGTCTTGGTCACAAACAAGTCAAGGGCATTGTCAAGAATCACATCACGTATTTATTAAGGCCAAGGTTATTTATGGTTATGCAGTATTATTTGGGGTTTATTGCATGCCGAATGGACATTCCATAGGCTAACTTGACGAGCTGCCTACAGGGTTACAATTGGCCTGATGACCACTAAGTCCGAGTGACTTATGGCAATGCTTGTGGGAGCAAGCAAGGGCAGCTAGAAACACAAACGAAAAACTGTATCTGTATCTGTTGCAGCAACTGAGAAACTGAATGCTTGCCTTGCCGACATTCCATCCTGGATGTCGGAAAAAACTTCTTGAAACTAAATGACGATAAAATCGAATTGCTGCTCATAGGACATCCCAAGCCTGTGGCTGGATTAAAAGTCTTTGCTCTTCTAATAGGTGATGCTGTTGCTCGACCATCACCACGTGCTCGAAATTTAGGTGTCGTTTTCGACAGCTGCCTCAATTTCAAAAGCTTCATTCAGAAGACTGCCTCTACAGCTAGCCATCACATCCGATCCCTATCCAAGATTAGGAGCTGTCTCCCACAGTGGCTTGCAAAAAATTTAACTAGCTCCTTGGTTCTGTCTCGGTTTGATTATTGTAGTTCCTTTTTGGCTGGTCTGCCAAAGAAAGCTATTAGGCCACTGCAGCAGACTATGAACATGGCTGCAAGGCTAGTCTTCAAGTCCCAGAGGTTTGAGAACGTGTCTCCTTTGCTAAAAGAGCTAGGATGGATGCCGTTTGAGCAACCGATACAGAGCAAAGTTCTTATGCTGACCCACAAGGCCCGCCACGGCTTGGCTCCTCTGTACCTAGCTGAACTGCTGCACCAGTTTCAGCCTTCTAGTGCCCTCAGGTCTTGTATGGACAATAAATTAGCTGTTCCATTCCTCCGCTTAAAGACCGTTGGCGACAGAAACTTTAGCTTTGCAGGTCCTAGACTGTGGAACTCGCTTCCACAATTCCTATGCAACGACAACTACTCTTCTCCTGCTGACCATCGGTCATCCTTTTCAGCGGTCCTGAGCTGCTACTTTCATGCTACTCACTACCTCAACTGCTCTCCTGACTCTGCTATGATTCTCACTTTCCCTTTATTACATGAGACGAAGTCTTTTGGCTACCGAATGGGTACAGAAAGCCGCTTAGGCTGAGTGTGCTATACAAAACTCTCCTGAGTAACAGCCACATAGTCTTTATGACTTTGTGGAGTCACAGTTGGAGTAACAAAGATACATTTCATTACAAGATGCTGAAAATATGCACCTTTCCCTCTCTTGCTATGTGGGGCTTCCCTCGGGAGATACCCAATTCATGAACACTGGCAGAAGCAGCAGTCACAAGGAATGAATTTGAACGACACTAAAGAGACGAATATAGCAATGCGACAGTAGGCACACAGGTGGCACCGAATGGCCTAAGCTCACAGAGTTTGAATGTCAGTCGACACAGTAGGCAGGACAACGGGCCAGGAGCACATGCTGATCGGACAGAGGCAAAATCGTTTGGTTTTCCTAAGAACGTTATTTCTAAAGTGCCATGGTCCAAAAAACAGACAGGTTATGCTTTGAACATGTCTTAGCTGTATCCGTTTCGGTATTCGATGCTGGTAGGGAGTTTCAATTTTCGAAATGAACATGGGCTAGTAAATAAAGCACAATAGAGGGCTGGGTAATAACGGTGCTTCGTGTCCATTATCTGATGTGCCAGCCACTGAATACATCACAGAATTGGTCAAATGGCAACGGCACAACCTATCAACCCATGTAAAAAGCCATCGTACACCCGTCAGTACAATATTACAAGACCTGGATTGAAGGTGGCAAGTCTAGGCAAGGATTCGTTCAAAATACGATTGGGTTAGGATACTCAAAAGGCCTTATAAGTGATTATTCAACTGAGCCAGTGACAAGCTGAAGCAAACCTGGCCGGTGCAGGGGGTAACTTTCTTATTCAACTGAAAGGGACATGCAAGGTCAGGAAATGGGGATTTTCTTCCTGAACCACATCGTAAGGTTTTGATAACAAACCTGTGAACTTGTGACCCCCAACTCGTGGCCACGGAAGCATTTCGGGCACACCCAAGAACTCAACAAATGAAAGTCATGCAAGACTTCAGAACCAAATCCGAAGTTCTTACAGCAAAAAACATGCAGGCCTGGAGATTCCGACACGAGGTCACGAAAGCCGGGTAAAACGAGTCGGCCTCACTCACCGAAGCTGAAGGCTTGGCACCGCCACCATGCAACTGCTGCGATAGCTGCACGCCTGCCGGAGCCGGCGATGACTTTCCTTCCTCGTCGCACTCACTCATTCTTCAATCACGACCGGCGACCTGACAGCAATCGAGTAAGAATGTCACGTTGAAGCTGTTTTCGCATCATTACAGCGAGGAAAAGTCACCGATGTTCTAGAGAAATTCACGTAAGCAAACAGAATGCAATACCAGGCCAAAAGTAAAGCATGTCTGGCAGTGCAGCCAATCCAAAACGCGAAAGGGTGTCACTGCCTGAGGCAACAGCAGCGCTGCCAGCTCCACAAAGCTGGAAAGTGAAGCGTGCTTGATCCATTCAGGAGGCTAATGGTCGAGAGCAAGGTTTGGGGAAGTCAGAGTCAGAGCAAGCGCGAGCCAACGTGGGGCCCAGAAGGGACACCGTGCCAAAATACCGCCAGCAGAGCCGGCAGAGCCGGGGGCACACCATTCCCAACGAGTCCTACCCTCAACGCGGGCATGCGAATGGGAGGGCGACTACCTTCAACCGAAAGCTGAATCTTCACTTGGTTTCACTGTTCAAAAGAGCTGTAGTCACCTACAAAGAAAATCCTGATAGCATAAAAGTGCGGGCTGGCATATCGAGACAGAACGGTGGCCGAACCGGATGACAGCTGATTGTCACACCAGATACGCGCACGAATTTCGTCGAAGTAGCGTAACGAGTCAATAAATGAAGCACTCTAAACTCTCCGGAAAGCAAAGACTTACTCGGAAGTCTGCAACAGGTGTAAAGTCTTACGCTGGCCACGCTGCCAGACCACGGTGCGTACACGGCCCGGCGCCGACCATAGGACGAATACATCCGGGCGCGGCCGAGTAAAAGCTCGGCGCTGCGACTTTAACAACGCTGGTTTTAAGGAACACAAATCTGAAGAAATAATTAATTAAAATTATTTCAAGAAATACAATACTCAAAGGTTTTTTAACGCCCGTCCGGTGGCTGCTCATACCGTGGTGTCACGTCGTCTTTGTGTACATGATGTATGCTTGCGCCGCCGCCACCTGACTGCTCGTCCCCCCCTCCAACCCCGCGATACGTCGACGCTACCCAGTTTTACTGGCGCTCAGGAGTGTTGACTTGCAAGTAAGCCACCAGGAAGAATTTTGGCCGAGCGCATCCACGTTCCATCCAATATGGGGTCAACTTGGCGCTCAACGGAATCCGGTGGCTAGGTCGAGCGGTCAGTTCCCGCACAGATATCACGTTTCCCGCCCGCTCGATTCGGGGCGCTTTTCGTATTTACCGCAGTCTCGCGCACAGCTCTGCTGATAAGCGAACGTGACTCGAAGCTAAAAGGCAGCGACTGGTGCTGGACGCAGCAGACGCGGTCAGCTGGGCTGTTTTCTTCCGACGGCGTGCCAAGCCAAGCAATGGCCGGCGCGGTCCGCCCCCGCGGACGGAAGTTTGAAGCCGCCATCGTCGCCGGCCCGAACTCACGGTCGCAGCTCTCGCGGCGAACGCTTTTGAATCAAGTAATCCGATTGACCTTTACGTTTCTGCTGTGACGCCGTGGTGGATGACAATCTAAATACGTGCAGCCCTAGCGCCGACCGAGAAACGGTCGCCGTGAAATTAAACCACTCTACGAGGAGCCAGTTGGGCGGCATGCGTCGATGACCGAACTCTCCCAAGCGAGCTGTCCTCGATGGATGGTGCGCACATCGGCGTTCGTCGGCGGGCTTTGATCGAGCGGTCGTCGGAAGCGATTCCGACGCCCGAACGCATTCCGATCTAGCGACTTCGATGAGCCTTTCATGGTAAAAAGAACGAATCGCCGCGAATAGACGAAGAAGCTGAGCCGCCGCACGTCCAGTACGGCGGCCATTACGAGGACAGTAGTTTAGCTCGCGGTCGAGGCGGTCCCATTTCTGACGCGCTACGAACGAACGGACGAGAAGGATCGATGCGGCGGCGGTGCGGATGAGCGGCGCATTTTTACCTTCGCTTTGACTTCTATAGCGTCGTGCTGGGTATTTTTCGGATTTCGCACGTGCTGCGTACGCGTTTTGCGGCGCGAACTCGTTGCTTCGGTTGCGACCGTTGGTCCGGAGGTAGTAAGGTCCTCGCTCGCTCACCTTTGACGACCGAGGTCGTGGGCTCGAGCCCCGCGGCGTACGCGAAGCGCCTGGATAGAGATTCAGCTCTCTAAGAGCGCTGGGCGCGAATGAGCTGTATTTACAAGTAATTGTAAGTACATTTATATTTTACATCTAATCCTATTCACTCGTCAGCTGATGCCGCGCCGTCTCGACGGCCGCTGCCCGCTTTGCCAGCAGCTCCAAGGCCTTGCCTCCTTGCAGTGGGTGTGGCGCCGTACGTTTCGGGCGAAGACGCTTCGGCCGGCGCGCGCTTCGGTCCCGGATTCTCCGGCGGCCTTGGGGTCAGACGTTTCCGGTCCTACCGCTCAGACCTTTGGCCCGGATGTTGGCGTTCGAGCGAGCGGAAAGATTCGGCAGCGAGAAGGCCCAGCGGTTAGGGTGCTCGCCCCGACAAAGGTCTGGCCGAGGACGTGGGCTCGAGCCCCGCGCCTCATGTGAAGCGCCTGAATAGAGAATAATGTTCTCTCAAGGTACTGTGCAAATGTATTATAATAATTATTATTATTATTAAGGCGTTCATCAACGTCTGTCAACGCTCTTCCAGGAACTCTCACTGCTTTTCCTGCACGCCTCGGATATCAGAAGCGACGGGGTTTACCTCCCCTGAGAAACGCCACAACTCCAGCGCGGCGCTTCAGTTTTTTAAGCGGATCTGTTTGGGCGCTTGTTTCAGCCTCCAGCGGCTGTATTAACTGAGACGACCGCGCCGCGCCTCGAGAGGCTTGCGGTTAGGAGAAAGCTGGCTGTAGGCTGTGGCAACCGCCTCTCCTTTCTCGAGCCTCGCTACGAAAGGCGACGTGGGGAGGACTGAAGGAGGGCGGGCGGGGCGTGCGTACGGAAGGGGGCGAGCCGTGATGGCACACTAGGTAAGGCGGTTGCTTTCACGACCTCGGTCCCGAGGTCGTGGGTTCGATTCCTGTGGTGGGCAATTCCTTATCCCCACTGCTGGTGGTGGTGATAGCCGTAAAGGCTCTTCTGTCGCTATGCAAAAAGAGGCTAGGATTTTATTTATTTGTTGCAGCTTTCGGAATGAGGAGGAGCCGATCCGTGCGAGCCGAGCGCTTTGTGTCAGTACGCCGTGCGAACCGGTAGCAAGCGGTTCCCGACTTGTTCATCTCGTGATGGATGTTCTGCGATATCGGCGGGCCTTGACATTTCGAAGCCCCGATTTATGAATGCAGTATATCTGCTCATTAGGGTTGACGTAGAGGTGTACGTACGCGATAACGCACAACAGGCCGAAGCGGATTCACAAAAAAACGTTTATTCTCGCTATCGCCCGCAGCGCTCCCGAACGCAGCCGTCCGGCCCTCCGCCGGCGTCCGACCTGCAGTCCCTCTGCAGGCCACGACGCGCCCATGTATATGTACCCTTTCCCATAAACCGGCGCCGTGCATAATCCGGCGGCAGCTCCGTAACTCCGATGGGCCATAAGCAGGGCTACGTCATAAACTGACCATAGTGAATAATATGACCATAAACGCCACCGGCCAATGTGCTCGTAACACCGCAATAAATGTATCGCGTGTGTTACACAAGAGAGTTTTGTATAGCACACTCACAGCCCAAGCGGCTTTCGGTACGCATTCGGTAGCCAAAAGACTTCATCTCACGAAACAAAGAGACAGTGGGAAGCATAGCTGAGTCAGGAGAGCAGTTGAGGTAGTGAGTAGCATGGAAGTAGCAGCACCTCAGGACCACTGGAAAAGATGTGCCATAGTCGGCAGTAGGAGAGTAGTTGTCGTTACGTAAGAATTGTGGAAGCGAGTTCCACAGTCTAGGACCTGCAGAGCTAAAGCTTCTGTCGCCAACGATCTTTAAGCGGAGGAATGGAACAGCTAATTTATTGTCCATACAAGACCTGAGGGCACGAGAAGGCTGAAACTGGTGCAGCAGTTCAGCTAGGTATGGAGGAGCAAAGCCGTGGCTGGCCTTGTGGGTCAGCGTGAGAACTTTGTGCGGTTTCTTTGAATTTATGACACTGCCCCTGATTGTTGTACGAGTGGCCTGTGACCCTCGATGCGGTAGGCAGAAGTCGGGACGTGCTATTTGTGATTGTTAAGACCGGGGAGTCGGCGGCACTCCGGTGGGCGAGAGGGGCGAAGGGAGTCGTGCTTCGCCCTGCTCTATGAGAGGTGAAAGAAACTGGTGGTGTGGCTCGTCGTCTAGCGTTCTGTGCTGTTCGAGACGATAACACGAGCTACACTTTGCTCTGTATCCGTTGATCAACCGGCAGTCACCCTAGCTCTTTGGCAAAGGAGACTCGAGCGGTCGATCCTCTGGGATTTGCAAACTAGCCTTTCAGCCGTATTCATAGCCATTTGAATTGACCTGCTTTGCTGCTCTTCCGATAGCCCAGCCAAAAGGGAACTGCAGCAATCTAACCGAGACAGAACTAAAGAGCTTGTTACATTTTTTGCAGGCAACCATAGAAGATAGCTCTTAATCTTAGATAGGGATTGGATGTGATGGCTAGCTGCAGACGCAGTCTCCTGAATGAAGCTTTTAAAATACAGGCAGTTGTTTAAAACGAGACCTACATTTCGAGCACGCGGTGATGATCGCACAACAGCATCATCTATTAGAAGAGCAAGCCTTCTAATGTAGCCAAACGCTTAGGGTGTCCTATGAGCAGCACTTCAGTTTTATTTTCGTTGGTTTGAAGAAATTTTTGACATCCAGGATCGAATGTCGGCAAGGCAAGCATTCATTTCATCAGTTGCTGCAGCAGATTACGGCGGTTTGAATGACCATTACAGCTGCGCATCAGCATAAAAGCAAAATCCAATTCCGTGGGCCTTAATCACATTCCCAGAGTTTAAGTATACATGGAATACAGCAAAGAACAGAGGACGGTTCCTTATCGGGACTCCACAGGTGACTGGTCAAGTGGATGAGACCTGACCCCCCACACGACATGGATTATTTGAGAGCCAATGGCGTGCGTGTCTCGTCTTGCAAGAGACTGGAAGCCAGGCAGCTTTATCCGGTTTTATGAATGGAAAAATTAACTGTTTTTATTAATTGCGTTTTATTAAACATTAGGTCAGGCCTTGGTTCTATTAGGACGTCGTAGGACAGCTTTAGGACTGTTATTATCGTTGTTCTTATTTTCGAATAATTATAATTATAAATATATAATTATTATACTATATAATATAATAATATAATGTAAATAATAATTATAATTATAAATCGTTGTTCTTATTTTCGATGCCGAGTGCTGTTTAATCCTGGCGACTGTGCAAACATCGTAGCGGGCTTCAGCAGACGCATACTCTCGCGAGGCTCACAGCGAAGCAGCAGCAGCACGCAGCCTTTCTCTCCCCTCCCGCGTTCGCGTCGCGCCCCCCTCTCCCACCCCCTACTTCCCAGAAACGGCTCCGACCCTACTTTCGAGCACCAGCACATTAAGGATGGGTTAAGGCGCTGCGCCCAAGCCACATCTAAAGCTGGTCAATGGGCCGCGCAGCTGAACGCTGGCCCGTTCCCCAAATTACACTGAGCGCTGGCGTCGGTTTGAGACCGTTGTATGTGTGTGTGTGTATCTATGTAAATTGGGGTAGCGCGGAGGCGGAATTCGTAAAATGCAAGCAGCTTCTCTCATGCGCAGCTTTCCGTTGCTTAGTCAGACGCCTACGGAGGCATGAGCCAAGGTTAAATTCGATGACATTTTCCTCAACAAGATCAGACAGAGCAAAAATACGCCGGCGCTTTGAATCGAGTCCCCGAAAATCGACTTCATTTAGCTATCGGTGCAGAAATCGAATGAAAACACCAAGTGGCGCTTTTACAAGTCCCCAAACATTGACTCGATTTTAATATCGATAGCGGCAACGAGCAAAAAAGGTAAAAAGAGAAGAACGAGCTGGTTCGGCTCAGCGGTTACGGCGCTCGCCCCGACCCCGACCGGTTTGACGGAGGTCCTAGGCTCGAGCCGTGAAGCGCCAGAAAGGAGATTAAGTTCTCTTAGGGCGGTATGCAAATGAATTATGTTTTATATATTTTTAACGACTCCTACGCGGGAGTGGCAGGGACGATGATTTGGTTGAAAGGTAATTAAAGAGGTTTTCATAAAATTAAAACTCTCAACATGCAGGCCACTCATTCTCTTACTCCTATTTGGCTTGTTTGACATCTCGCGCGTCGTCAAGCAAAAAAGACACGCTCTCTTCATTGCCATGTGTATGCTTCTTACTTATAAACATAGTATATACTTCTTAGGCATATATATTTATTATCGAAAAAAAGATTTTTAGCTAGTATATATACATTAGCCGGCGGGGCCCTGTCCTGCCAGGGTAAAGCGTGCTACCGGAGCCTCCCGGTTCAGGAACAGGAAACGCGCGACTTCCGATTCAGCAATGGCGTCGGAGATGCAGTGCCGCCTTAAAGCCGTCCTTTCCGAGCGTGGGATGCCGAGTTCGGCCAAGCAAGCTTAATTGTCTGGCCACGAGCTGCCGAGAGCCCCGACCACGAAGGGCCTCACCACTGCCGATCGGTAGCCAGCGGTCAGGGAAGACCAGGCAATGGCTGCTGCATATTTATCGGTCTTGTTCCGGGTCGTCACAATCAGTGCATCCTCGCTGCAGTCGAATGGCACCATCACATCCGCAATTCCCAAATCAGTGCCGCTGTCGATGACCAGGTCCGGCTTGAGAGCCAGACCACCGGAGAGCAAAGTGAGGGGAGGCGGCCTGGCGACATGCAGTTTCGCATGTGGCCGGAAGAGATCCAGTTAGGCTGCCCGTAACCTGGTTGCGTCGGGCCTTAATTGCGTGCCGCATCGGCCGGCAGTGGCTCAGCACGTGGAAAACGGTCTCAGCCTCCGTGCGACATAGGCGGCAGCTGGTAACCGTCTCATGGTGTGCCCGACTCCTGGCAGCAGCCACTGGTAGCGAGTCCAGGCGCGCACGAAAACCGCCAAGCCCGGAACGACAGGCCAATACCCGTGGTCAAGAAGTGACTGTGGGTGGCGAACCTGTCCGTGGCCAGGCAGCGGCTGACCCTGCCCTGTGCAGGCTGGGCCACCCAGGCACGGCCTTTCGCGAGCCTGTATATATGCATATATCCTTTTGTATATACAATTGCCCCCTCCCCCATGGGCAGAGGGAAGTACCTATATCTTTAGGCAAATTTACCCAGGCCTGGAGGAGGAGGGAAGGGATGCTTGCCCCATCCCTCCAAACTGAACCCTCGTCCCAACCTGAACATCTGACTCCGTCCCTGACTTCACGTGACCATCAATTTCGATCCTTGCTGCAAGTAATGATGTATGTTCAAAGGTAGAGCCATGATAAGAAATATAAGGGAAGATAACGCAAGACTATAATAATAAAAATAATAATAATAATACATTTGTATAGCACTGTCAGAGAATGTAGTCTCTCGCTAGGCACGTTAAAAAAATGCTGTTAAGAAAGCGTGGTTCCTTAAAAAAAGTTTTTTCTCAGAGATCATACAACTGGCCCAGCGGCTGGCGGCGCTGAAGAGAGTAAGAAGTGCAGGTGGGCACGGAGATGGTGGGGGGGGGAATCTGGCTTATTCCACTGAGAGTAAGGGCAGCGGAGGCCGGGGGGGGGGGGGGGGGGGCGGCGGCCAAAGGAGGCGAGGGGAGAGAGGGCGAAGCATTCTCAAGTAGCCCTTCGTTATTACGTGGTTTATCTTTGCGAGAACGATTAATAGTAGGCAAGATGGTCAACCGGAAGGTCACGAGAACTCACATCGCTTGCAGACCAATCGTCAACGGTGAACTAGCGCTGGTAATAGACGGCGGCATTCCATTTCGCCTGCACCGCTGCCCTGCTTGCATTCGGTAGGTTAGAAAAAGCGCGTGCATCAACAATTAAGCAATGCCTTGGCGGCCGAGCAAAGAAGCTGCATGTAGTTCTATTACTTACACGTGAGCAGACCGTTTAAATTTTATTCAATGAACGTGGCGCAAAAATAAAAAACAAAATTCAATAGTAGATTTCGAATATGCGCACTGAGATTAGTAGTATTAACATATTCATATAGCACCCCTTGACACTTTACATATGCTGCAAAGAAGCATATCGACATAATTAGTGATAGCATACACAGTGTCAGCAGCACGTATAGGCACATCGAGGACAATTTACAAGGACCCAGTAAGTGTGGAGCAGATTCGTCTTGGAATAAAAAAAAAGTTGGAGGGCCGAACTTACGAAAACTTGTGAGGAGACCCGTGCTCAGAATTGGCAGACCCCGCAGGGACCATGCCGCCGAATGAACCCACTTCTCTCTCGCATGCGGCAATGTATATATATATATATATATATATATATATATATATATATATATATATATATATATATATATATATATATATATATATATATATATATATATATATATATAATATATATATATATACATATATCGGCGAGCGACCGTTTAATCGTTCTGCGAGCCTTTCCGCACAGCGAGTCTTTCCACTCGCTGGTCTGCAGCCTTCTATCGGCAGTCGCGGTCGCGATCAAGCATCAAGCGGAGCTCTCCCATATATCTCTATATACAGGCTTCCGTGCCGAATCCCCCTGAGTCATTCAATGGGTGAAAAAGCATGAGCGAAATCGACTGAAAAGCGGTGAAAGCAGGCTGGCTGACCCCCCCCCCTGCTGTGGGGGGAGGCTCGTACTCCCCTGCCCGCCGAGGCGGGAGGAGAAAGGAATCTCGCGTCCCGGGAAGGTCTAACAATGCCTGCCCGCGTCGCTCTTTGCCGCCAGTACGAAACCTCCCTCCCGCTCCCAAAAGCATTGCTGGGCAAGGCGACCTTGAGAGAGCGGAGGCACGCTCGCATCCTGCAACCACCAACGGGATCGTTGGTGTAATAGTAATAAAAATAACGCCTTTGTTATAGCGCCCTCGAAGAACTTAATCTCTGTCTAGATACTTTACATTTACTGTAAAGGAAGCATGACAGAATGGTCAGGGTAGCATGCTCGATGAACAAAAAACATACAAAGGGTGAGCATGCAAATATGGTTAGTGGCAGCATGCAGTGTCAGCAGGCATATGCAAACAAAGAACGAATCGCACGGACCCACTAAATGCTGTGATAAATAAATGCGTTTTTAGTTTCTTTTTAAATTTGGTCAAGTCAGGGGATGTCGTGACGCTAGTCGGAAGTTATTTCCAGGCTTTGGAGTATACGAACTAAAGGCACTGTCTCCAAAAGATTCGAGGTTCATGTGAGGCGTAGGTAAACGATTCAATTCCGATAAGCCGGTGGAACGACGCTTAGCCTGGTGGGGGAGTAGATCTAATAGATAGGCTGGAGTCAAAGAATGAAGGGACCTAAAATTGAGTGACAGAACCTTAAAGTCGATGCGTTGCTTGACTGGGAGCCAGAGCAGGTCAGCTAGAAGAGGCAACTGTGGCGCTCACGACAGACAACCTGGCTGCAGAGTTTTGCACAAGCTGCAATCGCCTGATTGCACTGGCCAGTAGACCAGTAAGCAGTGAGTTGCAGAAGTCGAGACGAGATGTCACGAATGTGTGGACCAATTTAGATGTGGTATCCCTGTCTAAACAAGCCAAATTATAGCAATGTTATGTAGCTAAAAGGAGGCAGACTTGACTGTGAAGCTGATGTGGTCGTCCGATGAAAGGTCATTTTGAAACATGACACTTACATTTCGTCCAGATTCAACAGGAGATATGGTGGCAGAGCCGATTTTGAGCGTTAGCCTTTCCAATTTCTGAATCACTTGGTTTGCTCATTCCTGGTAAGTTGGTTTTCTCATCATTCATTTTAAAAAAGTTTGCTGCCATCCATGTGCAGATGTCATCAATACATGCAGCAAATGAGTTGAGAGAATTCGACGTGCTGGAGGACTGGGAGGGATCAAAGCAAAAGTACAACGGAATGTCATCCGCATAGAAGTGAAAGCCTAGATTGTGCTTGGCAATCACATCGGCAAGAGGGAGAGTATAAACCGTGAAAAGAACCGGACCTAGCACAGAGCTCAGAGGTACCCCATATATCAGAGGTTCCTCGGAAGATATTTGTCCATTCACACCAGTACTCTGGAATCTCTCACTGAGATAGAGCGTGGACCATTGTAGCTCAGTACTGGTATGCCCACGTGAGATTAAGGGCACTCGAGAAGGACTTGGTGATCGATAGTATCAAAATCTGCCGAAACATCGAACAAAACAAGCAGATAACTCTACCTATGTCTGCATTCCTAAGTAGGTCTTTATACACCCAAAGCAATGCCGACTCTGTGGAGTGATTAGCTCTAAAACCAGACTGGAACTTACTTGCAAGGTTTGAAGTTTCTATATATGAATTCAGCTGGTCTGCCATGACTCGGTCCAGTGTCTTTGATAGGAACGGTAGAAGGGGAACTGGGCGAGAGTTGCTCAAAATCTCCTGGTCTAGCGTCGCTTTCTTGAGTAGTGGCCTGACTAAAACAGCCTTTTTTAAAGATGGTGGGGCATGAACTGAGGGTAATGACGTGTTCGTGATGTTAGCTATGCATGGCAGCAGCAGATCAATGCATCGTAGAAGCAGGAGTGTGGGGCAATTCAATCCCTGCAACACCGATGCGGTTGAGCAGTCGCAAGCGAACAGGGATTTCGTAAGATAACTGAGAAGAAGTAGAAGTCCAAAACACGACGTGAAGCTAGGAGCATCCTAAAGGGACAAAGCCGGAAGTAGGCAATAAAACCGAACCGTGCCATGGCACTTTGAGGCGTGCATGGCGGTGAAAGTGTGCTACGGCCTCGGTCTAACGAGCATCGGGCTACATCGAATCGAACGCACGTCCGTCCGCTGGTAACAGAAAATTAACTTTTGGGGGCAATTTACTTTGAAATATCCCGGCTGCCGAGAATCAATATCTGTGGTATGGTGACACGAAATATAACAGTATAATTCATTTATATAATTTCGATGGGAACTTATTCCCCATGCAGAAGTGTTACACATGCCGCGGGGTTCGAGCCTACTACGTAGGTCGTTAAATGCGGGAATCTTATCGTGTATCTGTATACTTTATTGTATCTCAGTCGGTGTGTCCACAACGCCGCAAAGACTATGTGGGTGTTACGCACGAGAGTTTTGTATAGCGCACTCACAGCCTAAGCGGCTTTCGGTGCAAATTCGGTAACCAACAGACTTCATATCGCCCAACAAAAAGAAAGCGAGAACCATAGCTGGGTCAGGAGAGCAGCTGAGGTAGTGAGTAGCATAGAAGTAGCAGCTCAGGACGACTGGAAAGGATATGCCATTGTTGGCAGCCGGAGAGAAGACGTTGCGTAAGAATTAATAATAATAATAATAATTCACTTGATAAAGCTGTGCGGAAGTGAGTTCTTCAGTCTAGGACCTCCAGAGAAAAACTTCTGTCGCCAACGATCATTAAGGGGAGGAATGTAGCAGTTAATTTATTGTCCATACAGGACCTGAGGGCGTGAGGAGGGTGAAACTGGTGCAGCAGTTCAGCTAGGTATACATAAGTCAAGCCGTAGCAGGCATTGTGGGTCAGTGTAAGAGCTTTGCTCTGTATCCATTGATCGACCGGCTTATATACACCTTACATACTCGCAGCCTCCCGCTCGCCGGGGTCCGGCTCTCAAGTCGGACCTGGTCATCGACAACGGCGCCGACGCGGTCATCGTCGACGTGGCGGTGCCGTTTGACGGCAGCGAGGATACCTTGGCAGTGGCGACCCGGAACGAGGCTGTAAAAGTACGGGGTCATAGCCCGGTCTTGCCTGACCGCTGGCCACCGGACGGAGTGCTGAGGCCCTTCGTGGTCGGCGCCCTCGGCAGCAGGGGTCCGATAATGAAGCCTACACGGCCGACCTCGGCCTTGCACACGCGGAAAGGACGGCATTGCGGCGGCTATGCGTCTCGGGCACCATTTCCGGTTCGGAAACTGTGTCGTCGCCGTTCCTGAGCTGGGAGTCGCGCGTAGCACCCGCGGCCCTGGCAAGGCACGGCTCAACCGGTTAATGTACATAAACATATATTCACATTGTAATAAACCAGTATATATATATATATATACATATATATATATATATATATATATATATATATATATTTATATTTATATTTATATATATCCTACAGGGCGATTGCAGCCGCATATTTATACAGTTAGGCAGTACAATCTGCAGCGCTGCAACCCCGGGGCTGCGGAATGTTAGGGTTAGTGGAATGTGTTCGAGCGGGAGATACGCGAGCGCAGAGCCAACGGTGGTGGCTCACCCGTAGGGAACCCCCACGGCCTAGTCGCCATGCAGGGTCGACTTGAGTTCATCACTATAGAATAGGAGTCACTGCCCAAAGCACGAAGTTTAGGTCTCAGACCCAGCCTGCACGCATACGTAACCTTTCCCTAATACGCCGCCGGCGCCGCACGCGCCGCTGCCAGTTAGGGCTTCTTCGGCGCATGCGCCTTAAGGTAGCGCGTTCGGAAGCCGGCGGACGCCGACCCGAATTTGCAGGAATTTGCCGTATCGTGCCTTCGGGCGTCGGATAAGTCGCGTAGAAATTGTTTGAACTTGGATTCTCTTCGCATAGACGGTTAATTGCAATTGGCGCGCGGAAGGCTACACTGCGACCCCGTGTCGATACCCATATTCGAGCGGTGAGTGGTCTGCACGTGACGTCACAGCCCGTTTGCCTGCAGCCATTACTGTCTGCGGGTGTCGGCTTCGCTTGCAGCGCCGTCTGTCTTATGCCGTGAGTACGAGCTGTAGCTGTCTGCTGCACCGAGCCCCACGTAGCTATTACCATCCGTTATCTTCGCTGCTAGCGCTAGTCTCCGCGCTTTCCTAGGCTTTTCATCCGTAGCGCGGTTGACCTAATTGCGCCGGTCGGCCTTAGCGGCCTACCGGCGGGCCCTCTCTGCTTTGCCCGCGGTAGCCTGAGCCCTTTGGGCGTGGTCTCGCGGGCCAGCGTGGTCGCCGCGGGCTCAAACTCGTCAGAATGCTGCTGCTGCTGCTGTTCAGTCAATCGAGCTCTGTAACCTATGGGCTGCTCGACCGCTGTGGCTTCGGTCGAAGGGCTCCCCCCTCCTCGCGAGCAGGCACTCCGGTGTCGCCATGTTGAGCTTTCTAGCTGCGTTGCTGCCGCCGAGCGCGGCTGCACGGCAGATCTGTGGTAAAAGCTACACTCCCTGTTGAAAAAGGGTCGCGATGGCGATGTATGACGAATGTCAAGGTATCGATCGGTCACAAGCCAGCCTGAGCTAAGTAGTGTGTCGCCGTATCGATTCAAGGCTCCCTCTTCGACCGGAAAGCTTGCATCTGAGGGGAGATTGGAAAGCATCGGGATGCAGCTTGCGGCTGCCTAAAGACCGTGCAGGCTAGATCAGTGCCCTGCCGACCAAAGCCAGCCGACCGTTTCAACGTTTTTCTAACGTAGAGTACCGAACTAAGCATGGCCGAGGTAGAAAAGGAGCCGAGGCTTCTCGAGACTGCCGGGGACATCCAGGACAGGCGCCAGCAAGTGCTTTCGAGATTCGCCGACTTCAAGGAAGGTGTCCAGCAGCGTCGGCAACTGCTCGAGGATGCGCGGAAGTATCATAACTTCAAGAGAGATGCAGACGAGCTGGAGAGCTGGATCAACGAGAAGCTGCAGACTGCGTCGGAGGAGAGCTACAAGGATCCCACCAACTTGCAGGTCAGTTTTCTGGTGTGCGTGTGCGTTTGTGTTTGTTTGTGTGTGTGTTTGTTTGTGTGTGTGTTTGTGTGTGTGTTTGTGTTTGTGTGTGTGTGTGTGTGTGTGTGTGTGTGTGTGTGTGTGTGTGTGTGTGTGTGCATATGCGTACGTACGTGTGTGTGCCTGTTTGGCTAACCTTTCAGAGCCAGGCTTTAATGCCAAACTCCTGCCAGGGAAGGGCTGCAGCATGCCTGCCGCAGGAGCATAGGCATGATGCTAAGTGGCCTGCTGCTGCTCAGAGATCATGAAGCTATCAAAAGATGCTATCCACTGCCTGCCAGAGGTCAGAGCAATCGCCGTGCTTATCATAAAGGGTTAGGAGCTGCTGTTTAAGGAGGTCGATGCATACCTATACATGGTAATGGCATGCACTGCAGAAGCAGTCGGCCAATTCAATAGAAATAGACCGTTGCAGGCAGTCAGACGTCAGGTCGGCTCGGTGCTTTATTCGTACTAACACTAAATTCTAATGATCGGTACAAAGCAGTTCCCCATGAAAGTGGGGCTTCGGTCTTGTTTGCATGCTCAAGCGTATGCGTGTATGTGCCTCGAGCCTGTTCATGTCACGGGAAGGGTTGAGAGAGGGCGCGTCCGAGGGTTGAAGTTGAATATGGACACACGATAAGAGTCCAAGGTTGTGATAGGACGATAGGTGATGCTGCCGGGCTTGGGCTCAGTTTTCGACGGCCGATGACCAAAGCAAATTGAGAGCTGGCTGAGCCGCCTATCACCTTATCTATGCGACTGTCTCGGGTATAGACTGCTAGGCGCACATTTGCAGGCGCTGTCTACTCGTGCCTCCAATCTCAGCCGTCCCAGGAATTCCACGCGCGAGGTGCGGCTGAAGCTCAACCTCATCGCCCCCATCTCGGATGTCATCTGAAGGTGCTTTCGGGTGGCTGGCCAGGCATGCTCGCCAGGGTCACTTCGACTGGCATGCTCGCCAGGGTCACTTCGACTCTATACGGTCGCACGCACGGAGAGTGGTGCTGCTTCTGTGGCTCGTGGGCATGCATCATGTGCCCAGAGTGTGGGCTACAGGATCCTCCTCCTCCTCCTCCTCCTCCTCCTCCTCCTCCTCCTCCTCCTCCTCCTCCTGGCCTGCGATCGTCTGATCGTCCTTGCCTATTAACCCTGGAGGCAGAATCTCATTAGCTTAGGTATCTCATCGGTCGGCACTGCCCCCCCTCTTCTCCCTCTCGGCTTGGCAGGCAGATCGATAGGAACTTTCCCTCTGCAGGCTGGCTGTGTCCAGCTACAAACCGGATTGCAGCAGTCGCTGTGACCTCGTCTTTCTGCACCTCTTTCTTGGTGCCACTAGCCGGTGCTGAGCCCCACGACGATTGGGCCTCATCGGCAGCTGCCGCGAGGTGCTCTGCCAGGCTCAGCTGGCTGCTCGGTGTAGTGCGGCATGGGCGGATCAATGCCTTAGGGAAGGTATAACTTAAAAAGTAAAGTACTTCTAGCTTAAAATGCCACTAATCATACTTGCATGGTGACACTGTGCACGTCACCCCTAACCATGTTATTCGGGTTTTTTTATTGAGCATGCTTGCTACCACTAACCATTCGATCGTGTTTCCTTTGCAGTGAATGTAAAGCGCCTAGAAAGAGATTGAGTTCTCTGAGGGCGCTATATCAAGTGTATTATTATTATTATTAAAATAAAGGCAAGCCGATCCAACTGCTGCCTCATTTACATGGCTATCACTGCCGTTTGCAGCTGGCAGCAAAGGATCATCCGCTGCAGAACTCGAACCCACAACCAGGGTCGTGAAGAGTGAGCACCTGACCCCTCGCTACCTAGTCTAAGACACCCCCGAGGATTCTTTCTTGCATAAACCTTCATTGAGAAGCCCCCTTGCAGTCACTGGCTGTCTGGCCTTTCTCATTCTAGCTGATCGACGATGTAGAGAAGTGTCTGCGTATTGAAGAGGGGGGTTTACCTTCATTCCGATCTGCTGCTCAGTCTCCATGGTTACTGCAAAGATGGACACATCTGATGGATGTGGCTGTCCCAGCATCCTTGTGGATGGCAGTGCACTGTGGCAGTGCAGCTACTTCAGGGGCTGGTGCCCCTCCCCCTCCCTTTGCAGTGATGGGGAGGGCCTGACGCGCTACAAGCTCTTCCACTTGAGCTGGGTGGCATGCCCCAAAAGAGGTTTGCTTCATGCTATGAATGGCTGGCTTGGGCAAGATTAGGGTTCAGCCATCGCCTTAGTAGATTTACTGTTCCCTCTTAACAAATTCCTAGATAAGTCCGTGTTGTGGTAACCCAACCCCTCCTCCGGGGCAGCTATTAGTCTGGTGCTCTGTCTATTTGTCGAATGGCGATGCTTTGGGGCCGGCAGCCTTGAAGCTGATATAGTGCGTCTTGTGTGTGGTTCTGGTTGTAGTCTTGGCCTCCACAACTTGGTCCTTGTCTCTCTTCTTCCGGTGTTGTTTCCCGGCATCTGTCTGCCACCTGCCTCGGGAGCTCAAGATGAAAATGCAGCCTCTCCGAGCCTGGGCAGGCACCATGCTCGTGCCTGCCTGCCTGCCTGCATTGGATAGTTTATCGAAGGTTCTATTTTATTTCTGCTCTCGTTCTTCTCGGTCTGGCTGCCGCCTGTCCCTGACATATCTTGAAATAAAAAAAAAAGAAAGATCTCAGGTGTGGCTGAACTGGTTGCCGATCTCACACAGACCGGTCGCTTCCGGATTCATGATGCCGATGCCTCACCTTATTTCCGAAAAGGTCACGTCTTGTTTGTCTGCGGAATTAGACTGTCTCGCTGGTCCGAGGGCGACCATCCGAGGGCGACTCCTTCATTCCAACGAATTCACTCATAGGCAGCCGCAGCCCTTTCTATGCTGCCAACTCATCTGCCGATGGCTGCACGGCTCTGGCAGCTCGCACCGAACCATCGCCTCTGGTGGGGGGGGCAAGCTCCTTGAGCCAACCACGCCGCCTGACCGCTGTTTCTGCTCATCCCCAAAGCTCGGCTCTTTCTGACCTCCTTTGCACCAGGACCCCTCGACCGACTCCTTATGTGTGCAGCCTGCACTCACTCGTGTCCTACCTCACCCACCCCGCGATAGCCGTGCACTTTTGCATTTCGGGATGCCCCGACTCGGCATCTAGCAGTCGCCTCATCGCCTCGCTGCGGTGCGTCTGTCGGTGTTCGTTTGTTTGCTGGATGCCCCACCAGCAAAATACAATCGTTGCTCCTCACCTGCGCCGAAGCCTCTGCTGCTGCGTGTCCTGATCGGGAGTCTTCCCCGATCGTTTGTCGTTACGTCATGCATATCCTGCATCGTCATGCACGGCACCATGTTGAGTTTGCGAGCCAGCCTACCTCCCTCCGATGAACGCCATTGCACGAATGCTTCCCACATCTGCAGCCGCTGGCGTATATCGTTGCATTGCGAGGATGTAGGAAACTTGTCTCGACTTGGTCAGAGGCTTTGAGTCTAAGGCAGACGGCATTCTCAGCAGTCTACAGTCGTTTGTGGCGCGTAGATAGCGCCGGAGGAGGGGCAGTGTTTGGAGAGCAACAGCGCAATGCCGTTAGGGCTCGTGCACAAGACCAGCGAGCAAGGATGTAACAAATGCATGGACCAACTTGGATGTGGTTTTCCTGTCTAAGCAGGCCCGAATTTTTGCAATGGTGCAAAGCTGGAAGTAGGCAGACTTGACTGTGAAGCTAATGTGGTCGTCTAGTGCACAGCATTCATCCTCGATGACTGACCACATTTCTATGACCTTCGATTGACCCGTGACCTCGAGGAAGGAGGGGCATCCCACCGCTGCACTGCCTGCTGTTAGTTTTTTCTCTCACTTGTAGGCCAAGATTCAGAAGCACCAAGCTTTCGAGGCCGAGGTTACCGCACATAGCAACACGATCGTGGTGCTTGACGAGACTGGTACAGCCATGATCAGCGGTGGTCACTTCGCCAGCGAGACGATCAAGGTGCATTTGCAACTCTCTCCTCTATCTGTTTCTGACTTTCCGACTCTCTCTCTCTCTCTCTCTCTCTCTCTCTCTCTCTCTCTCTCTCTCTCTCGTCTCTCCTCTATGTTTTCTTGTGGTCTCTCCTCTCCTCTTTCTCTCCTCTTTCCTTCTCTTCTTTCCCCTTTCTTCTCTCTCCACTCTTGCTCTCATCTCTTCCTTCTCTGTCTCTCTCTTCCTTCTTTCTCGCTCTCTCTCTCTCTCTCCCGTATCTTCTCTCTTGTATCTCCTCTATCTCTCTCTCACTCACTTCACAAGCATTACACGGCGTCATTTGCTGTCCGAGACGAGGACAAGACGTAGACGAGAGCAGCAAGCTGGCACACGTGACCTCCGCCCCTTTGTCCTGTCGTGTTGTTTCCAGCTTCAGCGTTGGCTGCCCGTGGGCTCGTTTCAGCGGCGCCTCGACGAGCTGCACAGGCTGTGGAGTCTGCTGATGTCCAAGCTGCAGGAGAAAGGCCTTCGGCTGCAGCAGTCGCTGCAGCTGCAGCTCTTCCTTCGCCGAGTCAACGAGCTGCTGTTCTGGATTCGCGACAGGGAGGGTTTCGTGACCTCGTCCGAGCTCGGTCACGATCTGGAGCACGTCGAGCTGCTGCAGAAGAAGTTTGAGGAATACCTCAAGGTACCCCTCCACTCTTAGTAGAGGCTGGCGCTGGAGCGAGAGCGTGTGAGCAGCCTCTATGCGCATCGCGTTCGCCAACCTCTCCGTGAACAGGCTCGTTTTCTCGTGTGTGCGCGAGTACGTGCCCCATCTCGAAACTCGACGGCCGCTTTGCTTACGTGCTGACTCGCTCGTGTGCTCGCGAGCGGATCCTGCAATGGCGCCCGTTCGTGCACGGCTTGCGTCCGAGTGCACTTGGCCCGAATCGCAGCTCGCAGCCGTGGCTTCTGGTCCCCCGCTGTGGCTCTCCTTCCATGGCGGCTGCACTGGCGGCCAATGGCGTTCGCTTGCCGTGCAGGATCTTCAAAATCACGAGGAGCTCGTCAACGGCATTGACGTCGACGCCGACAGGCTGGTCGACGCTGAGAAGCATCCCGACGAGCAGACGATTCGCACGCAGCAGCGCGAGCTGCACGAGGCGTGGCTGCGCCTGAAGGAGCTCACCCGGCTCCGTCAGCGCGGCCTGCAGAGCGCGCACGAGATACAGAAGTTCAACAGGCAAGCCCTCGCGCCCGCTCCGCTGCCGCAGGCCGCATTGCCGGTGCGCCGGCGTCCCCCGGGTCGGTCGGTCGGTCGGCCGTTTCGCATCCCACGCTGGCAAGCGGCGGTTCGTCGTCGTCCGTTGCGTGTCGCCAACGCCGCGTTGCGCTCGCGTGCCCGCCGCCTCGCAGAGACGCCAACGAGACGATCGCCTGGATCAGCGAGAAGGACGGCGTGCTCTCGTCGGACGATTACGGCAAGGACCTGCCCGGCGTGCAGGTCCTGCAGCGCCAGCACGACGGCCTCGAGCGCGACCTCGAAGCGCTCGGCGAGAGGGTGAGCGAGCCGCCGTCGAACGCTGCCATCTTTTTGTGCCATCTTGCTCTGGCTCTTTTGTTCGGAGGGAGGAAGGCAGGAAGGAAGGGAGGGAGGCAGGAAGGGAGGCAGGAAGGGAGGTAGGAAGGGAGGCAGGAAGGGAGGGAGGCAGGAAGGGAGGCAGGAAGGGAGGCAGGAAGGGAGGGAGGCGCAGCATCAGAGCCGGTCGGACGCCTTTTGCCTCGCCGCCTTTGCTCCGTCGGGTGCACGAGTGCTGCCTCTGGGGGCGGGCGCACGAGAGCTGCGTGCTGTGCGCTTGTGCTGTGCGCTTGTGCTGTGCGCTTGTGCTGTGCGCTTGTGCTGTGCGCTTGTGCTGTGCGCTTGTGCTGTGCGCTTGTGCTGTGCGGCTGTGTGCTGTGCGCTGTTGTGCTGTGCGCTTGTGCTGTGCGCTTGTGCTGTGCGCTTGTGCTGTGCGCTTGTGCTGTGCGCTTGTGCTGTGCGCTTGTGCTGTGCGCTTGTGCTGTGCGCTTGTGCTGTGCGCTTGTGCTGTGCGCTTGTGCTGTGCGCTTGTGCTGTGCGCTTGTGCTGTGCGCATGTGCTGTGCGCATGTGCTGTGCGCATGTGCTGTGCGCATGTGCTGTGCGCATGTGCTGTGCGCATGTGCTGTGCGCTTGTGTGCTGTGCGCGTGTGCTGTGCGCTTGTGCTGTGCGCTTGTGCTGTGCGCTTGTGCTGTGCGCTTGTGCTGTGCGCTTGTGCTGTGCGCATGTGCTGTGCGCATGTGCTGTGCGCTTGTGCTGTGCGCATGTGCTGTGCGCTTGTGCTGTGCGCATGTGCTGTGCGCATGCGGCCGGCTCGTTGTTCGCGCGTGTGCGTGCGGCCGGTTCGAACTCGTCCATGGAGAGCATCTTGCGGGTGCCGCCTTCGAAGCCTCCGACAGCCGTACTCTCGTGCGGAGTGCAAACGTGGGAAGGCCGCCCTCGATCTGCCGCCGCCACCGCCGCTGGCGGCGTCACTAGCGCAAGCGTGCCCTCGCCGCTTTCAGGCCGCCGATCGCAAGGCGAAGCTGGTGGAGTCGTACAGGCTGCAGCACTTCCTCTCCGAGTATCGCGACCTCAGGGCGTGGCTATCGGACGTGCGTGCCGTGATCGTGTCGGGCGAGCTGGCGCAGGACGTCGCCGAGGCCGAGTCGCTGCTCGAGCGGCACCAGGAGCACAAAGGTGAAGGTCGTCGCCTCGTGCCGATGCCTGCGGTCGAGGCGGAAGCGTGTGTACACACGTGCACCGTCACGAGCACCGTCGTTAGGATCCCAGTAGCCAGAAGCTGCTCTTGCTTGTGTCTTCTTACGCGCTTTTGCATGCTTATCTAAGCGTGATACCATGTGTGCGCCCATTGAACCTTCGCAGCTGCTGCTGCTGCTTCTCTTACAGCGATTTGTAAAGCGCACTGACGGCAGACTTGGCTCTTTTTAGAACGCCGTGAAAAATGCTTAACATTATTATTTTTATTAACAGTGTTCGTGCACGATATGCACTGTGCCGCCTTTGCAATGTCGCACACAGCGCCGCCGCAGTGTCTTTGCGCGTTTTCAGTCGAGATCGATGCGCGAAGCGACAACATCGCTGGCTGCCTGAAGGAGGGCGAGGAGCTGGTGGCCGCCGGCCATTATGCATCCGCCGACGTTCGTGACAAGATGGACGCCCTCTCGGCAGAGCGCGCCGGACTGCTGCAGCTGTGGGACGAGAGGCACAGTCTGTACGAGCAGTGCATGGAGCTGCAGCTGTTCAACCGCGATGCCGAGCAGGCCGACGCGTGGATGGCTAAGCAGGAGGTGAGGCCCAGATCCAGAGCAGCGGCGCTACCCACCGCTCTCGCTAGTGCTCGCCGTCGCAGCAGATGCTGCCCGCTGACGCAGCAGCACGGGCGTCGTCTGCTGCTCTCCTCACGTTTGCCGCTGCCGCCCGCTTTGCGGCCGACGTGAGATAGGAGGATGCATCATCGGCCTCTGACTCTCTGCTATCTAGTACATAGTATCGAACTACATGCATACCACATAGTATCAGTCTCTCTGCTATCGTCTCTGTTCGTCGCTCTCGCATGCGTGCGTGCGTGCAGGCCTTCCTGTCGAACGACGACCTCGGCGATTCGTTGGACGGCGCCGAGGCGCTGCTGAAGAAGCACCTGGACTTTGAGAAGTCGCTGGCCGCCCAGGACGACAAGATAAGCGCCCTGGACGAGTTTGCGCAGCGCTTGGTCAATGCGTCGCACTACGCGTCGAACGACGTGGAGGCGAGGCGCCGGGCGCTGCTGGACCGGCGCGACGGCCTGCACGCGCACGCCGCCAAGCGGCATCGCAGCCTCGAGGACTCGCATCGCTACCAGCTGTTCGAGCGCGACTGCGACGAGACGCGCGGCTGGCTGAGCGAGAAGCTCAAGCTGGTCTCGGACGAGAGCTACCAGGTGCGAGCCCCGCTTTGCTCGGTCACTTGTCGGCCCTTGCCGCCGCTGCCTGCCTGCCTGCCTTGGGCGTGCGCGCTCACGTGGTGGCTGTTGCCCGCGTCCTAGCGGGCTGTGGCCGCGTCCCGAGGCCGCTTTGGGAGTGGGTGCGCCGGTGAGCCGGCGCGGGCCGTCGGTGACCTTGCCGGCTGCGGCATCTCGGTCGTTGCAGGATCCGAGCAACCTGCAGGGCAAGACGCAGAAGCATCAGAACTTTGAGTCGGAGCTGCAGGCCAACGAGTCTCGCGTCAAGCGCATCGAGCTCGCCGCAGCCGAGCTGGTCGAGAACGGCCATTATGCTTCGGACGTCATCACGTGAGTGATGGTGCTGTGCACGCAGCTATTGCCTACTAGTGTGAGCGTGCTTGTGCCCGCGTCTGCAAGTCTGAGTGTTGCTGTCCCGGACGTACGAATGAGTCCGCAGGTATGGGTGCTTGCCCAGTGCAAGACGCTGGTAAAAAGGAGACGAAGAAGCCAGCCAGTCTCGTGGGCATCCCTCGCCGTGCTTTGTCTTTTTGCAATAACTTGTAAGCAATTAGGGGCCACCCATTTTGCAAGCGTTCCGGAGATTTTAGCCGCGCTCGTCTCCGGCGCTCGAGTGGCCTTGCGCAGGCTGGTCGGTGTGACGGCGGTGGTGGCACGGCCTCCACCACGCCCACACGGAGTCCTTGTTGCGCCCACGGGCGATTGTGGTGGTCGTCGTTGCAGCGAGCGCGCTCAGCAGATCCTCGACATGTGGAAGGACCTGTGCGCTCGAAGCGACACCAAGCGTCTGCGTCTTCGGGAGGCGTGCGACGAGCAGCAGTTCAACCGCGCCGTCGATGACTTCGAGATGTGGCTGGGCGACGTAGAAGGGCAGCTCTCGTCCGAGGACTACGGCCGCGACCTGGTCAGCGTGCAGAAGCTGCAGAACAAGCACGCTCTGCTCGGCCAGGACATTGCTGCACATCAGGTATCGTCTGTCAGCTTTCGAGCAGAGAGCCAGAGGCATGCACTCGGAGAGATTGGTGAAGCGCAAATCCGTGCAGGCAGATGCAGATGCACGAGTGCATACAGGCATATATATATATATATATATATATATATATATATATATATATATATATATATATATATATATATATATATATATATATATATATATATATATATGCGCACACGCACACACGAGACATATACTATCTTCTTGTGTGCTGCTGTTGCTGCCATTGTTTCGAGTCTCAGCAGCCCTTGGTGTGTTTGTCATCCGCCGTTGTTTGTCCTGCTCTTTAGGGTCGCCTGGACGGATTGGTGACTCAAGCTGATGCGTTCGTCAAAGCCGACCATTTCCACGCTGACCGGATCGAGGCCAAGAAGGCAGCCCTGGTGGACCGATTCGAGAAGCTTCGAGAGCCATTCTCGGCACGCGAGAAAAAGCTGCAGGAAGCGCTCAGGCTTCAGCAGCTGCTTCGAGATGTCGAGGACGAGGAGAACTGGATACGCGAGAAGGAGCCACTCGCCTCGTCGGCGAACCGCGGCCGCGATCTCATCGGCGTCCAGAACCTCATCAGGAAACACCAGGTGGGCACGATTTCCAGGGTAGAGCGAGAGGAGAAGAAAGTGTGAAGGAGGATACAACAGAGAGAGAGAGAGAGAGAGAGAGAGAGAGAGAGAGAGAGAGAGAGAGAGAGAGAGAGAGAGAGAGAGAGAGAGAGAGAGAGAGAGAGAGAGAGATGAGGATGGGGAGAGAATGGGGAGGAGAGATGCTTGCAATAGCATGTGGTGCACTGAAGGAATCTTGCATGTGTACATTGACAACTTTACTTGGGCATTCTCAGATCCCACGCATATCTGGTCATAATCTACGGAGCTGCTTTGTGCGTACCGGTATTTTGGTAAATGTCTGCCTACTGAGAACACAAAACCCCTGCAATAATTCGGACCACTCAACTTCATTCCATCAGTCAACGTTTGCATTTTCAAAGGGCATGCACGATGCTGCGGCAGGCCGATTACTGCTCGCGTTCACGCGGTGGCTTGTCAATGCGAAGTCCTCTCTGCTCGTCCGTTTTGTCGCTCTGTACTTCTGTGGCTACCTCACCCTTCACCACCACCACCCTTCCCCAGCGACCTGCTGCTGATCTCTCCCAGATGCTCTATCTTATCGGCAGAGAGATGGTGCCACTCGGGAACCCGACTCCCGGTTCCGTGTGTCATCTGCATTGCCCTCAGCGCAGCCCTGCCGATCGAGGCGTTCCGTGGCCCTCGCGCTGCCTCGTGCTCGCCGTCCAGCCTGCTCTGACGGTGTCTCTCGCTGCCTCTCACACTTTCAGGCCCTTACTGCCGAAATCGCTGGTCACCAGGAGAAAGTGTCGGAGATACTCGGTGAAGGGCAGGCCATGATCGACGGCGGTCACTTCGCCAGCGCCGACATATCCACCCACGCGGACGATCTCACCAAAAAGTGGCGGGCGCTCGAGGTGAGAGCAGCAAGAGCCCCGGCTAGAGCCTTCGGTCGGCAGCGCTCGCTCGATTATGCTGTGGGCGGCCGTGGCAGAGCTCGCTCGCAGCAGCGGGCAAGCGGTCTGGTCGATGCGCATCACTTCCTGCATGCTCGCCTGCCTGTAGAGGTGTCCTGCATCAGGCAGTGTTGCCGCCTCCTTCCCCACCGTCCAGCCGTGCAGCCTTTTGCCTTCAGTGATCTTCAGCTGGCGCTTGCACGCTCGCTTGCCGAGATGATCTGCACACGTAAAACGATTGCAGCAGCTCAGCCCTCGGTTCCGACTGCGGCAGCGTTTTGTGGAGCAGCCCGTGGGCGCTGTGTTGCAGTGGCTGTGCCAGGCACTGCTGAAGCGGCTGCGCCAGCTCCGGTGTTGCGTGGTCTCTGTCTGTCTGCCTGTGTCTGTTCACATCGTGGCTCGTGACTTGTGTAGGACAAGGCGAGCGAGCGACGTCAGCTGCTGGAGGACTCACTCCAGGCGCACCAGTACTTTGCCGACGCCAACGAGGCCGAGTCGTGGATGCAGGAGAAAGTGCCGGTCGTGAGCAGTGCCGACTACGGACGCGACGAGGACAGTGCCGACTCGCTGCTGAAGAAGCACAGCGCTCTCATGGCTGACCTCGAGGCCTATCGAAGCACCATCGATGGACTTCGCGAGCAGGCGGCTGCCTGCAAGGTGCGAGACACGTGACCCTGACCGCCCTCCCTCCCCCTCCCCGGCTGCCTCTGGGTTTGGGCAGACCTGGCCGTTGGATACCGAGCCGGTGGGCGGCGGTGGGTGCATGCGTGCAAGCAATGACCCGCCTTGGCTGACGTAGTTGCGCAGGGTGATTCGGCCAGTGCATTTTGTCGTTACCGTTGGGCAACCCGTGATCACATGAGGTCGGCTGTCCTGCTGCAGAGAGTGGCTGCCTCTCTCTATTTCTCACTCACTCACTCACTCACTCACTCACTCACTCACTCACTCACTCACTCACTCACTCACTCACTCACTCACTCACTCACTCACTCACTCACGCACCCACCCACCCTCCCTCTCTCCCTCTCTCTCTCTCTTTCTCAGGGTTGACTAAACAGGCGTTTCCGGCATTCAAGATGACTGCTTACCACCTCCTGCTTGCTTGCCAAGGGGGTATACCTGTGAGGAGATAGTATGCCTGCCTAGAGGATTGGGGTAGGGGCTTTGGGTGGGGTGGCAGATATATCGGTGCTGCTAGCCTACGAGTTTGATACTTGTACTTCTTAAGTTTTGTCTTGCATTTGACCGGATGTCGCCGGTCAGAGGGGGTGGTGATAGTTTTGCCTATCGTTGAACTCGCGCTTGATCTCTTGCACTTCCTAGCAACAAGAGGCTCCGGTCGTGGACGACATCGGTAAGGATTACGTGCAGGCGCTGTACGACTACACAGAGAAGAGTCCGCGAGAGGTGTCCATGAAGAAGGGCGACACGCTGACGCTGCTCAACAGCTCTAACAAGGTGCGGGGCCACCGATGCAGCTCCCACCGTGCTGCACTAGGGCCAACCCTTGTGCAGCACTGCCCGAGAGAGTCCGTCGTGCAGCTAGCTGCTGCTGCCGCTGCTGCTGCTGATCGGTGACCACCGGCTCAGACTAGGTCGTGACCTCGTCGCAGATAGATGTGTGACAGGGCGCAAGGGCGACTCTTAGAAGCCTGCTGGAGGACCGGAAAGGTGCCCGAAGCGGTGTCAGATCGTCTGTCAGTCCGGCCTTGTCACCCGCTGGATTGATAATTGATTGCTGATGTGACACGTGGGTGCAGCGTAGGCAAGCATGAAGGAGTGCACCTGCACACGACGTCTGGCCCGAATTGGCTTCCGAGAGTTTACTAGCAGTTGCCTGGATTACGATTATCATGAGCCGTACAGTAGCATCTTTAGCTTAATTAATACTAGCTGATTAAACAGCCTCTTTTTGTATAGCGACAGAAGAGCCTTTACGGCTATCACCACCGCTTGCAGTGGCGTTAAAGGATCGCCCACTGCAGGAATCGAACCCACGACCTCGGGACCGAGGTCGTGAAAGCAAACGCCTTACCCAGTGTGCCATCACAGCTTAGACGTTATGCAGTGCCAGTGTGTCGGTTGGTAGGTAGCTGAGCCTACCCGGAGAGTGGTCTGCCTTCGCGTCGTGCGTGCACGACGGTCAGACGGCTATCGGGCGTGGTTGAATCAAGACAGACAGACCGGCAGGTTATCACCAAATGCGCGCACACTTATCATTGAGGTGTGGACATCTGGCAAGCACTGCCCGGAGAAGGCAGCTTCCCTAGGTCCAACTGCACATGCGAGCGCTTGCAATCGCGCGAGAGAGTGCGCGCATTCGCTCGCTCGACGCCTCAATCCGCTGCCGCCACACAGGACTGGTGGAAGGTGGAGATCAACGACAGGCAGGGCTTCGTGCCGGCCGCCTACGTGAAGAAGATCGAGATGGGTCTGACTGACAGCCAGGCCAATCTCGCCGACGAGTTCACGGTCTCCGTCAAGCAGCGCAACGTTGAGCAGCAGTACGAGAATCTGCTGGCGCTCGGCCGTGACCGCAGTGACAAGCTGCAGGACTCGCGCCGCGCTTTCACGCTGGTGCGAGAGGCCGGCGAGCTGGCGCAGTGGATCAGCGAGAAGGTGAGCAGCTCTCGCTTGCGATCGCTTCGAGGCCTCGCCTATATTTCACTGGTCGAGCTGCGATCGGCTGCGCTTCCTAGAGAGCCTGACCCGATTACCTTCTCGGTCGTGTCCGCCTGTCCGAACACTCGCACCTCTCTCCGATTTCGCAGAAGTCCCGAGCTCCACTTCCTACTTTACACCACTCCTTACTTTGGTCCACACCTTACTCTGCTCAATTCCTTACTCTACTCCTTACGCTTAATCGACTCGTGACTCCACTTCTCTCCTGACTTGCTCTGCTCTTTCTATCTCCAGCGATGCCCATACTCCTTTGGACGTGTGTTAAATGCGGTAGAAATTTGGCTGGTGGTTCAGCTGCAAGTTTTTCTATGAGGCCCGAGTCTGTTTTCGGCTTGTGTTGTGAGCGTTCGCGTGCAGTCGCTTCTCGGTCACGGGTCCGCTTGTGCTTTTGTCGAAGCGCGCCCCGCAGTGGCTGGCAAACCTGGCAGCATCTGTGCTTCGGGGCTGCAGGAGCTGACGTCAGCACAGGAGGAAATGATCGTCCCCGAGGACCTGGAGCAGGTCGAGGCGCAGCAGAAAAAGTTCGACGAGTTCAATAGTGAGCTGAAATCGCAGGAGTCGCGCATCGCCGATCTGAACGCATACGCCGAGCAGCAGATGGCGCTCGGCCACCCCGAGGCGGCCGCCAAGATTCACGCTCAGATCGTCCAGATGAACGAGAAGTGGGACGCTCTGAAGAGGTGCGATGCCCCGCCCCTCTCTGCCGCCCCCACCTGGTACCCACCCTGCCGAAGCTTTTCAGCGCCGTTGTGACGCCACCGGACGTGCCGGCGTCTTTTCTTGCTCGCACCGTTTCCACGTGTTGCGCATCAGTGGCAGCGGAGCCTCCGCCCGCCCGTCTGCTGCTGCCGCCCCCTTCCTCTTGTTCGTGCCTCGTGGCCCGCCGAGCAGTGGCAAGGCCTGTGCTGACTCGGTTCGATCCGACGCCTCGACCCACTCGTGTTCGCTCTTCGACCAGGCAAGCGGACGAGCGAGCCCTGGTGCTGGCCACGTCGCACGAGGTGCAGCGCTTCCAGCGCGACGCCGACGAGACCATCGACTGGATATGCGAGAAGGACACGACGCTCGACACGGTCAACGTGGGCGGCGACCTGCCGAGCGTGCAGCGCCTGCAGCGCAAGCACGAGGGACTCGAACGCGACCTGGCGGCCATCGGCGACAAGGTGAGCGCCGCTGCGGCAAGCCGCGGATGGAGCGCGCTGCGCCTAGCGCCGCATTCGGGAGGGTGGCGCCAGGGGGAGGGGAGTTGGCCGGTGGGAATGATAGGGGAAGAGCCTCCGCGCCCGCGGAGCTGTTAGAGCTCAGGCAAGAGAGGAGAGATTGGTGTCATCGGAGCGGTCCTTGTGCCCTCTCGCTCGGTCGATCAGCACGGGCTGAGCACCCCTGAGCGTGCTATGGCGAGCAGCCGGCCTGGCGCTGGAGGTGATGATGTCTGCCGTGCCTGTGTCGTGCAGTGAAGGATGGAGCTGCCCTCGGCGTGGACGGCCGACGCCGCGTCGGCCCCTGGGGTGGCTGGGGCTCTTGGCTACAGCTTGGTGCTCCGTCTCTCGACAGGTGCGGCAGCTGGACGAGTCGGCCATCGGGCTCATTGAGAAGCACGCCGATCAGGCTGACGACATCACTAGCAAGCTGACGGAGCTGACGGTGAGCTGGAACGCCGTGACGGAGAAGGCCAACGCTCGAAAGGCCCGTCTGCTCGACTCGTCCGACTTCCAGCGATTCCTCTGCGACTACAGGTGAGCACCTCCGCCACGGCAGAGGCAGCTCTCTACTTGGGGAGGAGAGAGAGAGAGAGAGTGGCAGCCAGCCTCGCACGGCAAGCTGCTGCCGGTCCGGCACGCAGCGCGCGAGTGTGAGCGCTCGGCGCCGCGCATTTCTCGAGCGCACGACGCCGAGCGGCCTTTTGTTGTCCTTCAGGGATCTGATGTCGTGGGTCAACAGCATGCTCACGCTCGCTTCGTCCGAAGAGCTGGCCAAGGACGTTCTCAGCGCCGAAGCTCTGCTGGAGCGACACCAGGCAAGCCAGGCCAGCGGCCGTGCTTCCGACCAGGGTCGGCGTCGTCGGTGCCGCCGTTGGTCACCGAGTTTTTGCAATAATTCGAAGCTCGTCTGACTGCAGCACCTCGTTCTCACCTTTGCTCTGCGCGCACCGTCCTATGCAGGCTAAGGGCCTTTGCCCTTTGCCCCCTCCGCCATTGCACTTTGCGGTTAAGCCGCATTTGCCGGCTTGCCCTGCCCATGTATGATTCAACCCTTTTTGACTGGTGTTCGACGATTTTTGTTGCTTCCGGAGAAGGCGGCATGTCGAGCTGGGCAGCTGTGATGGCTAGTGTGATCATGTGATGGCTTGTGTGCCACTGCCACGTGCGACTCGGTGCGTCGCAGCAGAGCGGAGTGGCATGCAGTGGCAGAAGGGCCGCCTCTTCGCCTCGGCGCCCGTGTCGTCTGCCGAGCTTCGCGCGCCTGCTTCCCGTGAGGGGGCTGCGCTAGCATTTGTTTGGGTGGAAGCGCTTCCGCCACAGCTGCCTGCTCGAGGGCGCTAGCGGTCGCCTTGGTCGCTGCAGGAGCACAAGGCCGAGATCGATGCTCGGGCTAGCACATTCCAAGCGTTCGAGACGTTCGGCTCGCAACTGCTCGAGAATGGTCACTGCAACAGTGTAGAGATCAAGCAGAACCTGGATGGCCTTGCAGTCGCTCGTCAGGACCTGGACAAGTGAGCTGCCGACTGGCATCGCGATCTCTCGCCGTGCATGCATCTCTCTGCATGCATCTCTTGCCGCGCATCGGATCTGATCTGATCAGATCAATCAATCTCAGCGTTATCAATCTCGATCTGTCGCCGCACATGCTCTCGTCTCCCTCCTCCCCCACCACCGATGCAAAGTACTGACTGCAGATGACCCCCTTGATACTTTGTAGATTAATTTGGTTATGTGATTAGTGCATTTCAGCAATCGCTCACAATCTCAAGTACTGTCTTAATGTGACCTATTTGACGTCAGCGCGTGGCCCACTAGCTCGGCACAGGTGTCGTCTCGAGAACGAAACGCAGAGCGACTGGTTGTCAGATAATGGCCGCCGCCTGCCACCGGGTCCTGCCGTGCATCCTGCTGGCCTCTGCTCTCTGACCCCGACCGATCCAGAGACTGGCTAGGATGCATGGGCGATGGCGGCGTGTGCGCCTCACTGACTTCGCAGCCGCGCCGCAGCCACCTACGTGAATGCACTTCGGTCGGTGTCTTCCGTAGCAGTCGGTGTCATTCGTCCGGTGCTCGGCACCGCCGTTGTTGCAGGGCGTGGAACGTGCGCCGTGGCAAGCTGGACCAGTGCCTCGACCTGCAGATGTTCTACCGCGACTGTGAGCAGGCCGAGAACTGGATGGCCGCCCGCGAGAGCTCGCTTCAGCAGGGTGAGCCTGGACTTCCGCCATTTTTTTCGACCTTGCTCCCTCCGTCCATCTCTCTCTCTCTCTCTCTCTCGCTCTCTCTCTCTCTCTCTCTCTCTCTCTCTCTCTCTCTCTCTCTCTCCCTCTCCCTCTCTCTCTCTCTCTCTCTCTCTCTGCTTTGACGAGGCCGTGATCGTCGAAGTTGGCTTCTGCCTTACCGTCTTGTCCGGCCTTCGTTTGCGCACCTCTCGTGCGAAGATCGCAGCGCCCTGACCCCCGTCGTTCCTGTTCGTGACCCGTTCGTGTTTGTGGCTCATGCGACGCAGGCGACAGTGTCGACGGCAGCAACGTGGACACGCTGATAAAGAAGCACGAGGACTTCAACCGCGCCATCGGCGCGCAGGAGGAGAAAATCAAATCGCTGCAGACACTGGCCAACCAGCTGGTCGATGACGACCATTATGGCAAGCCGGCCATCGTAGACAAGTGCGACCAGGTCCTCGGCCGGTAAGCTGCAGTGGGGAAGCTGTAAGCCGCCATCGGGTGGTGGCATCCATTTCTCCGCTCGAGGCCTCGGGTCGCTGCCTCGCAGGCACGCACGCACGAGCTTTCTCCTGCTCTCCCCTAGTCTCCCGAGTCGCCGCCGCCTGTCCGGCCTTCCGCTAAGAGTGATTTCCGCATGCATGCACGGCTGCCACCGCTGGTCTTTCGTTGCAGCTGGCTCGCTCTGAAGTCGGCCCTGATCGAGAACAGGAGCAAGCTGGGCGAGGCCCAGTCGCTTCAACAGTTCTCCAGGGACGCCGACGAGATCGAGGGCTGGCTGGCGGAGAAGATGCAGGTGAAAAAGCCTGGCCGCCGCAGTCCTCAGCAAACGCTCCACGTCGTTTCGCCGGCGGCTCCCGCCGCTCAGCAAGCTCTCTCTCTCTCTCTCTGTCTCCCTCTCTCCTCCTGTCCCCAAGAAGAAGCGGCAGCTAAAGTCGCGGCAGCTGCCGCTTTGCTTTGGCTCTCCGAGCATGTCGAAACTCGCAGCTATCACCGAGCTGCGCTCGGTGGAGGCGTGGCGCCGTCCCTTGCCCTGGAATCCCCATCAAGCGGTGGTCGCGCCATGTCGTGTCGGTTGCAGATCGCCCTCAGTGGCGGCGTTGCCACGTGCCCACCCGTCGTCCCCGCCACCGCAGCTGCCCTCGAGGCCGCGCTGGCAGCGGCGGTGGCCAGCCCAGTATTCGAGCTGAGGCAGCAGGTACTCGTGATTTTGGCCTTCGTGTGGTGGGTGCGGTGCTTAGTTTTCGAGTGCTCGTGGGCATGGGCAACGCGTACACACAATTGCACACGCGCACACACACACACACACACACACACACACACACACACACACACATACACCTGCCACCCGCACTGTGTTACCGCCCACCGGCCCGCTGAGGAGGTGATCGTGGCGCAAGCGACAGTTTGAGGCGCCGTGGTCTCATGGTTTTTGTGGCAGCACACACCTTCTCACCAGTCCGGGCCTGTCTGGGCATCTGTGGCTTTTGCTTTGGATTTTCTCCTGTATCCCGTTCGTGCCAGCGTCATCCACCTGGCGGTTGCTCCTTCTCCCTCCCTCTCCCTCCCTCTCCCTCCCTCTCTCTCTCTTCCTCTCCCTCTCTGCTCCTTGTAGCATGCTCTCATGCCGTTTCCTGCACCAGGCGATGGGGCAGCCTCGTCAGCCCCAGCGTGCCTGACCATCGGCTGGAACTGGCGGCCAGGCGCGCCGACGTTTGGAGCACAGGGGCTCTGCCTCGGCGGTGGCGGCGGAGTGGCGCCCCTGTGGTGCACTCTTTCTCTTGTAAAGCTATGGCTGCCTTAGAGCGTCATGCTGCTTGCATTCTTAGCAGCGGACCGTGAGGTGGCCGGAGGTCGTGGGCTGCTTGTAGTTGGGCGCCAGAGCTGCTGCGCAAGGTTGGCCAGTGGCTTGCGTTTTGTGCAAAGGCATCGAGAGTAGCATCGAGAGAGCAGATCATTTTGCCCTCAACCTCCTCCTGGCTGTGCCCGTTCTTTAGCCTGCAAGCTATTGGCCCCAGCGCCTGCCGCTCAGACCGACGTCTTTCGTTCCTGGTTGAACTGTGCATGCAGGTAGTTGGCCCACACTACGTGGCAGCGTAAGTGGTTTACTTGCTTCAGTCAGAGCAGCTGACTGTCACTTGCCCCTGCAGCAGCTAGCGTGGCTGCCACGTGCGACCACTCGCAGGCTGCAGTCGTATTGCAAGGGGTGCCGCCATATTGCCAGGTGACACCGTGTCCACACCGAGTGGTTGACTTTGTGCGTTTCAGGTGGTGCAGGACCAATCGTACAAGGACCCGACCAACATTCAGAGCAAGCATCAGAAGCATCAGGCCTTCGAGGCCGAGATCGCTGCCAATACCGATCGCCTGCTGGCCGTCCTGAACGTTGGCAAATGTGAGTGCTAGCTGCGCTGCTTGCTCACGTGACCAGACTGGCCGTGAAACGAGACTATCATTTTTATTATTGTGATGGATGCAGAGCAAAGTGCGCCGGCGTTACTTCGCAAGCACTTTGCTCTGCTTCGAAAATGGTGGTCTCGTTTTGAAGAAGACAGAGTCTGATGGCATTATGAGACGAGGTGCTCAGCAACTGGCTGTCAGATCTGCCTCAGTGACATCACTTGGTCTCGTGACTCGCATCCTTTCTGTCTCTCTCCTCTGTGTGTGTGTGTGTGTGTGTGTGTGTGTGTGTGTGTGTGTGTGTGTGTGTGTGTGTGTGTGTCTCTCTCTCTCCCTCTGCTCTTTCGCTCGATCTTGCATTCACACTCATTCTCGCTCGGTCGTTTTTAGCACTCGTGGATAGGCAGCAGTGCAGCGGCTCGGAGGACGCCGTGCAGGCTCGAGTGGCCAAGCTCGACGACGAGTGGCAGAGCCTCAAGAGCAAGGCCGATGAGAAGAGCAGCCGTCTCAAGGAGGCCAGCCGCCAGGCGGCCTACAATGCCGGGGTCAAGGTGAACTTCGGTCTATAGTAACAAACGGCTTTATTTCCAAGCGACACCGAAAGCTCCCTCCTCGAGACAGCTGGCAGCGAGACAGCCATCTCAGCAGCAGGCGCTCTCTCCTGCCCTGCGTTCACTTGGCAACTGCCGCTGTCTCCCACACGTCTGCGGTGCAACTGCCACGCCAAGGTTGCGCCGCTAGCAGCAGGTGCTCTAGTTCCTCCTCTGTGGCACACCCGGACGGTAAACTGCAGAGAAACGATGCCCCCCCCCCCTGCACGACCAAAACAGACTGCGGTCCAAGCTGCCTCGACTCACTGCCGCAGTCATCTAAAAACAACAACAAAAAATACACGATCGACTCCACGATCCGCTGATCTCTCTACTCTTTGCATCATGGCACTTTGCAGCTGCCCCCACTCTCCTTCCTGCTGCACCGCAGCGCAGTACTTCCGAGTTGCTCAATGCTCAAGTGGTTCTTTTTTCCCATGCTACAGGATATCGAGTTTTGGCTGGGCGAGGTCGAGCAGATGGTCACGAGCGAGGACTACGGCAAAGACTTGTCGTCAGTCCAGAATCTGCACAAGAAGCACCAGCTGCTGGAGACTGACATTGCAGCGCACGAGGCAAGCACCGCTTCGCTCCCCCACACATGTACATACAGCCCCAGCAATGCCGCTGTCGAGACTGGGAGGGCAGCGGCAGTGTCCACTCTGCGGCACGTCCTGCGGCCGCTCGCGATATCGCGTGTGTGTGTGTCTCTATGTATGGGTGCTTTTTTGTGTGGCAAACCCGGTGCCACGCTTTGCATCACTAGGATCGGCTCGCTGACCTCGGTCGCCAAGCCGACGAGTTCATAGCGGCCGGCACGTGGGACACGGAGGCGCTCGTCGGCAAGCGGGAGGATCTGGCCGAGCGCTACGATCGCGTGAAGGCGCTCTCTGGCGAGCGTCGCCAGAAGCTGGACGAGGCCAACCGCCTGTACGAGTTCTTCCGAGAGATCGATGATGAAGACGCCTGGATACGGTGAGTGGGCCCCTCCCTCCACCGAGTGCCGTCGTGGCCAGCCGGTCCCCCCCCCCCGATACGTTTTAATTACATCGCCATGTGGCAGTCGTGCACGTCGTGCCAAGCATCGACGTGGCGACCGAGGTTTGCTGCCAAAACACGCGCAAAGAACCATTTTCGCCAAGTCTGCTGTGCGTGCAGGCTTGCCGGGATAGCTAAGGGTCGCCGGCTGCCTTGCGTGCTCCGCTGAAAGACCTACGGTGATGGCAGCTCGCGAGAAAGAGCAACGCAGCCAAGCGTGCTCAGGCGGTCGTCGCGATGCACTCCGAAGCTCACATTGTGCGGGCTGCGCGAGAGTCGTTTGAGGGCCGGCGACTGACTGACTGACTGACGGGCGTTTTTTTCTGCAGCGACAAGAAGCTTCTGGTGGGCAGCGAGGACGACGGGAAGGACCTCACCGGCGTGCAGAACCTGCGCAAGAAGCACAAGCGACTCGAGGCCGAGCTGCTCAGCCACGAGCCGTCCATCCAGGTGCGGCGCAAGCCCTCTCGTGCAGCGAAGGAGGGAGGGGCCGGTTCGTGCGAGCCTTGACCTTGCCCCTAAGCCCGTCGCCGGCGGGCTCGGTTCGCCTGAGCGTGCCTCTCGACCCGCTCGCTCGGTTCGCCCTGCCGGCAGCGTCAACGTCCGGCCGGCTCACCGCGATCTCACCGGAACCGAAGCGGCCGCAGCGGCACGCTCCATTTTGCCGCTGCAGGCGATGCAGACGACGGGCGCGCAGCTCATGTCCGAGTCGACGATCGGCACGGACGAGATAGCAGCGCGTCTCAAGGGCACGCTCGACTCGTGGGAAGCGCTGCACGAGTCGGCCGAGCGGCGATCGTCGCGGCTCGAGCAGGCGCTTGCCTACCGCCAGTTCTTGGCCGCCGTCGACGAGGAGGAGTCGTGGATCGTCGAGAAGCAGCGTGTGCTCGCCGGCGACGACCGCGGCGACAGCCTGGCGGCCGTGCAGGGTCTGCTCAAGAAGCACGAGGCCTTCGAGACGGACCTGCGCGTGCACGCCGACCGCTGCACCGAGATCGAGGACGACGGCGAACGGCTGATCGCCTCGGGCAACCACTACTCGGACAGCATCGCCGGCCGCTGCGGCGCACTGAAGGAGCGTCTCGAGGAGGGCCTGGGCCGTGCTGCCACGCTGCGCATGCGCCGCCTGGCCGACAGCTCGGCCTTCATGCACTTCCTCTGGAAGACGGACGTCGTCGAGAACTGGATAGGTGAGCACGCCGTGGGTCAGGATGGCACAGGGAGAGACGGTGGAGAGAGAGACAGACATAGACAGTGGAGAGAGAGACAGAGACATGGAGAGAGAGAGAGACAGATAGTGGAGAGACAGAGAGACAGAGTCGGCTCTAGTTCGTGCACACGCGCGCACAGGCACACGGCAGAGACCTGCAGCTCAACCCCCCCCCCACTGACAAGCTCGTCAGCGCTCCGGCCATGATGCTAAATAGTCACGGTGCCGAGTCCGGATCTCCCGTGTTTTGTTTCAAGCGTGCTCCCCAGAACGTCCTCACCTCGACTCAGCCGTCGATCGCCGCTGCAGCGCTCGCTCGCGACGCCGCCACGTGCTGCTGCAGCGAGCCCAGTTCAGCTGAAGCTTTGCAGCAGCCGTTATCGTGTGGCGGCCAGTGGGCAGGGTGGGGACGTTCCGGGGGGGGGGGCACACGAGCTCTCGCCGCCGAGTGCCTCGCCACGTGACACCACATTTTTCCATCGCTGCCGTTGCCTCGCAGCCGACAAGGACTCGCAGGTGCGCTCGGACGACTACGGACGCGATCTGTCGTCGGTGCAGACTTTGCTGACGAAGCAGGAGACTTTCGACGCCGGACTGCAAGCCTTCGAGAAAGAAAGCATCCAGGCCGTCACCACTCTGAAAGACCGTCTGCTCGAGTCGAACCACGATCAGACGCCCGCCATCCAGAAGCGCTACGACGACGTCATCGTGAGGTGCATTTACGCGCAGCTGCCGAGGGCAGCCTCGGTCTCGTTGGAGTCGTGGCCACGCGCGCAGCGTTTGCCCCGGGCTCGTCCATCCATCACCGCCGCCGACTTGGCACTCGTACTCCAGGTGGGACAAGCTGCTGGCCGACGCCGGTGACCGGAAGAAAAAGCTGCTTGAGCTGCAGGATCAGTATCGCCAGATCGAGGACCTGTACCTGACCTTCGCCAAGAAAGCCTCGGCGTTCAACAGCTGGTTTGAAAATGCCGAGGAGGATCTCACCGACCCGGTGCGATGCAACTCGCTGGAGGAAATCAAGGTATGCCACCGTTCTCTCTCCTCTCTCCTCCTCTCTCTCTCTCTCTCTCTCTCTCTCTCTCTCCACTGCACGACCGAGATGCTTTGCTCGCTCCACACTCATCGTCTGGGTATCGAGAATGGGCCAGTGACGTTTCAGTCAGATGGCGGTGTCTGCGCACTTTCGAGAGACAGCTAGCTCTTGTCGTCACGTGAATGATCGCTTCGGGTCACTGCCGTCCGTGTCCGTCCGGCGACAGTACTTTCGACCGTAATCTGTGCGGCTTCACTGAGAGGCGCTTGCATGGCTTCGAGCACCTGCCAGCCCTGCCAACGGCGCTCCGATGATAGCCATCCACCACTGCTTGGCCCTTCTGTGTTTTGTAGGCCTTGCGCGAGGCACACGAACAGTTCAAGTCTTCGCTCACTACGGCCCAGTCAGATTTCGGACAGCTGGAAGTTCTGGATGCAAAGATCAAGAGTTTCAATCTCGGGCCGAACCCGTACACGTGGTTCACCATGGAGTCGCTTCGCGAGACTTGGGCGAATCTCGTCAAGATCATCGAGGTGGCCGTGCGCTCACGCTCGCGTCCGATTCGATATCCCGAGACGCTGCTTCGCGCGTGCGGAGCGGACGCTCATCGCTCGCCGCCCACTTGCTTCTTCTTCCGGCCTCAAACTTGAACCGCCTGCTTCTTTCGTTCGTGCAATCGCCGCCGCCGTGCTCACTTTTCTCCTGCTTTCGTATCGCTGCCGGCGCCGGTCTTGTTTCGCGGCCTCCGCCGCAGGCGATTCGACCCGCCGCCGCTCGCGTCCTGACCGAGAGAGCGGCTACCTCGTGCAGGAGCGCGACAAGGAGCTTGTGTCGGAGCGGCGCCGGCAGGAGGACAACGAGGTGCTTCGGCTGCGCTTCGCCGAGGCTGCCAACGGATTCCACTCGTGGCTGAGCAACAAGCGCACCGCCATGATGGAGGTGGCGGGCTCGCTCGAGTCGCAGCTGGAAGCCATCAAGGGCAAGGCCGTCGAGGTGCGCCAGCAGAAGTCCGACCTGAAGAAGATCGAGGAGCTCGGCTCGGCGATGGAGGAGCGGCTCATATTCGACAATCGGTGAGAGCGCCGCAGCGAGCCGGCGAGTAGTCGGGCGCCGGCCCTTGTGCGCAAGCTGCAGCAGCCGCCGCGCTCTCGCAGCTTTCAGATCGATCGATCGATCTTGGCGATTGTGCGTTTCGAGTCCTCGTCGTGTATCGCTCCGCTGCGTTCTCTTGCGCACGCACTCAGGCACACGGAGCACAGCCCGGTCGGCCTGGCACAGCAGTGGGACCAGCTCGATCAGCAGATAATGCGCATGCAGCACAACGTCGAGCAGCAGATCCAGGCAAAGAACCAGAGCGGCGTGTCGGAGGACTCGCTGCGCGAGTTCAGCATGATGTTCAAGTGAGTGCTCGGAGGTGACCGCGCTCGCCACCCACATCCGGCCTTAGGGTTGCCATTCGGGCGCTGGCGTTTCGTCGTCGTCGTCGCCGCCTCGCGATGTCGATTCAAAGAAGAAGCAGGAAAGATCTTTGAACGGGGCGAGGCCGTGCGAGGAAGTGCCGCACCGATAAAAAAAAAAGGAAAAATCCTGCCTCGCTCAAACCGTCCCTTGTCGAGGCGTCAGGATCCGCCTCCTCAAGAAGGAAGCCGGCGGCTGAGCGAGAGCGGCTCGCGACCTACTCGTCTCGTTTTAGGCATTTCGACAAAGACAAGTCGGGAAAGCTTGACCACCAGGAGTTCAAGTCGTGCTTGAGAGCCCTGGGATACGATCTGCCCATGGTGGAGGAGGGTCAGAGTGACCCCGAGTTTCAGGCCATCCTCGGCACCGTCGATCCCAACGGGTATGCGAGCGCCGCGGCGGCAAAGCCTGCTCACGACGGCCTTGCCCTCGGGTTGCGTGCTCTTAGCGCAGGCCTGCCTGCAGAAATCCTTCCTCCAGCTGGCGAGTTGCCCAGAGGTCCCGTCGCTCTCTTCGCTGGTTGCAGAGATGGCCACGTGTCTCTGCAAGAATACATGGCGTTCATGATCAGCCGAGAGACGGAGAACATACAGTCGAGCGACGATATCGTGCAGGCCTTCAAAGCGCTCACGCAGGACGGCGAGAAGCCTTACATCACGTCCGCCGAGGTTTATTCGGTGAGCCGCCCCCTCCCTCTTCTGCCGCCTTGTGCGTCGCGCTTGCGCTCACGAATCGGTTCCGAAGTGTTGAGCTGAGCAGCAGAGTGGCGAGTGCCGGACGCATGCTCGGAGCTCCTCTCTCCTCCCCCTTGCTGCTCTCAGCGTTAGACTCTGTGGGTCAACCGCGCCGCTCCTGCGTGACTCACTTGACTCGCGGTCCAATATCTCCTCTCTTGTTACCCGTTGCAGAACCTGACTCCCCAGCAGGCCGCATACTGTCTGTCCAAGATGAGACTGTATGCCGATCCAAAGACGGGCCACGCCACGAAGGATGCTTACGACTACAAGGAGTTCGTACAGTCGCTCTTCAACCAGTGAACTCGGCTGCGGCAGTGGAGGCAGAGGAGAGGCGTGTCACACAGAGACCTCATCCCTTAAGCGGCTGCCAAGCTTAAGCTTCGTCGAAGCCTCGAAATCAATCATCTCTCGTTTATCGCATGTAGTTCTCGTCTTTAATAAAGCGAGCTAGCTTGCCCGATGTGTCTGTGCAGCGGTGGGGGGCACTCTGCCGGTGTGGGCAGCGGAGTACCCCTGCCGCTCGGCTGGGTGTCCTTGCACCGTTCGCCCGCAGCAGCAGCTTGCTACGTTCGTCTTCGCCTGGCTCCAGGCTCCCTCTGGCTTCAGTCCCTTCTTCTGTTAGCACCCGCATCCGCCGAGCAAGTGAGCTTATGGAGCAGTTGTGCTTTGATTAAATTTCTGGCGACCCTTAAGCTGCCGAAGTAAATAAGTCACATCTGCTGACACCAGTTCGCTGATTCCTTGTTCCTTCCGAGAAAGACAGACCGACAAGCAAGGGAAGCCTGTGCCTTTTCTCACGATCCACTGCACGTGACCTGTTAGCGTCCTTTGGTTCGCATCTAGTCAGAAAAACATAAGTGAATCAAAACTAGTTCGTATTTATATTGACGTACAAAAATGACAAGATGTAGGCCTTTTTTCGAATTGTGCTGCGCAGCACTTTCGGGAGTCAGCCTGTTAAAGAACTATTAAAGATCTTGACTTCAGTTCCCACTGAAGTCACGTCATCTCCTGACATGATATTTAAAAAGTAGCTGAAAACCCGCTCGTTTTTCAAAGCCTGCTCGGCAGGGGTGTTCGTTATATGTGCTTGCTTACTGAAATTGTGCATGCTATAACTTAAGTACTCGTATTAGGGCTGCTCCACAAATCTAGCTTTAGATAGATGACTAAGGAAAGATAAGATTAACAAGGACCTAAATAATGTAATGTTTTTTGCTCTGCCAAATATCCGGAAATTTCTGTAACCCCACAAGGATTGATTGTCATAGTGGCAAAAGAAAGCCCCGCTCCGTAATACTGCTAATAATGTTTATATAGCACCCTCAGAGAACTAGATCTCTTTCTAGGCACTCTGTTGTATAGAAGGCATTACCAAATGATCGGTAGTAACATCCGCAACCATCAGGACATGTAAGCACGTATACGCACACGAGAGACGAATCGCAACGACCCACTAAATACTGTAATAAAGAGGTGTGCTTTTACTCTTTCAACAGCTTTTTAAATGCCGTCATTTCAGAGGATGTTGTGACGTGTGTCGGTAGTGAGTTCCGGGCTTTGGGAGCATAGGAACTCTCCCACCCAGACCCCTGCGAAATAGCTAATAATAAGGACGAGATGTAGCCTAAATAGGGCCCAAGAGAGCTTATTCGCTAGCCACGTGATTATGGCTCGCGGTTAATAAAGGGGCTAATTATATGCATGGTCTCATTTTTAAACAACATGCACAAGCTCACCAGGACCTCCAGTTAGTAAGACCTTGGCTTAGTAGCACTGTGTCGTGCACAGGTAAGCACAAAAATAAAAGTTCACAGGAGGAAAAATTAAGGGGAAATAACCACATGTTTAGCTGAGACATAAATGGTGCCAAATCATTGCAGGTAGTGTGACATAAGCCAGTGTTCCAGACTTTCTGTGTATACGAATTTGAAGCACAATAAATGAAATATTTCAATTTAGTTACTAGGAAAGACCAGAAGTCGAGGAGCTAGAGGCCCGAGAGGACACTAGTAGGAGTGGAAGGGCGGTCAGGCAGGAAGCTGGTGCAAAGTGTCGGGCAGTAAGAGGCTATTGAAATAAAACTCGCGAAAGCCAGTGAACCTCAGGAGGGATGCGGTGTAGCGGCTACGCCGATAACGGCAGGCAAGACATGAGCTATTGAGTTTTTGCACCAGGTTCAGACGATTGAGGGCACTGGCCGAGAGGCTCGAATGAAAGGATTTGAAGTAGTCTAGACGCCATGTCCCGAACGTGAGAATTGTTATCGGGATTGTGGCTGTCGTGCTTTGTCTAAACAGGCCCTGATTTTGGGAATGTTGCCCAGCTGAAAATAGGCCGAGTTGGAAGCAATTGAAATATGCTCAGCTAATGACAAATCATTTTGGAAAGTTTAGCATACACAGATTACATTGATCTTAATCTTCGTTGGGCATCAGGAAGTTAGGGGCAATCCAAATGCGAATGCCGTGGAAAAATTAAAGTAAAGGATAACTGATTCAACAGACTCATTTATATAGCGGAAGAAGAGCCATAATGGCTATCACTACCGTTTGCTATGGGCAATAAAGAATTGCCTGGCACAAAGACTGGAGCCAACGACCTGGGTCGTAAAGAGTCGATGCGGGGGAATCAAGGGAATTAAGTTGGTAAGATGTGGAGCACAGCTTTTAACTGTTTAACTAATATGGGAGAGCTGGGTTTCTTCGGCATACAAATGAAAGCCAAGATTGTGTTTGGGGATGACATCGATCAGAGGGAGAGTGCGAAATAGAGATCGGAAAAAGTGGAGCTTGAGATCGAACCTTGAGATGTATCCTCGTACTTTAAGGTCTCTCCGGATGACAGGCAGCCATTTACAATATGAATCTGACATCGTTCACTGACACTGAGGTAGGACGGTGGTGTGTCAGCGATATCTATTGAGAGACTGGTCAGTTGTGTCGAATGCTGCCGAGAGAGACCTAGGAAAACGAGAGGAGGCCTTACACTGATCAGCGGCGTTTAGAAGGCCACTGTAAACCTGAAGCAGAGCAGTTTTAGGCTAAGTGTTCGTCACGACAGCAAGCCTGCTTCAGTAAAACTCAAAGACTGATTGGCTCGCTGGCTGCGCACAACTTCCGCCCGCGACTCAACGCCGTCAGCTGCCGAATGACAATTACGCGCGACGCAAGGAACGACGACGTAAGCAGCCAGCCGCCAGAGAGCTCTCGAAGAACAAGCTCAGCCAAATCTCCGAGAAAATGCCGCTTCTCAAACAAGCCAAGGTCGTTTTCATTGTCGGTATGAGACGCTAGCCTCGAGCGCTGCTGCGATTGAGAAGAACCGAGTTTGCTCGAGAAATGAGCGCCTGAGCTATTCACTTCTGCCGCCATCTTTCCTATACGACGATCGTGCGGAGGATCGATATAGCTGTAGCAGCTCAGTTCCGCTGAGAAAGGCTCATCATCGCCTGCTCATCATCGCGACCCGAGAATTCAGAGGCTCCTAAACTGGCTAAACCGTCCGAACTCATCATGCTGAGCCATTCAGGGTTGATATCGCAGGAACAGCACCTTGTGGCGCTTCTCCAAATGCTGCCATTCGTAAGGCTATTAGTCGAAGCAGTTCGCGTGTGCAAAGGCAGTATGTAAGTGACAGGAGGTAAACAAATTGACAGCCAGTTCAAGCGCATCCCGGTTAAAGATAACGCGTGGCCGTCGGCACTGGCCGAGAGCCGGCGGTGGATGCTTGGGCCTAGATGGGAGGAGGCTGGGCGGCTAACCTTCCCCTTCCCGCGCCGCCGGGGGGGGGGGAGGAGGGCCCCCCGTGGGTCTAGCTGAAGGAACGGGGTCCGCGATGCCAATGCCAAAGCTGCAGTCGGGCCGAGCCCTCTTTGTTGAGAACGTCCCCTTTAGCTCCTTTGTGTCAAGAACACCTCCGTCCTGGCCCCTCGGAGCCCTACGAAGCACCTCTTCGCTGGCTAACTGGCATCGAGGGGGATCACCCCAACTAGAGTATAATAATAATAATATTAAATTTTTATAGCGCTCTCAGAGAACGTTATCTCTCCCCTTTACAGATGCTGTACATAAAGCATTACCAAATGTTTGGTGGTAACGTCCGCGAGCAGCAGGCATAGTGTAAGCACGTACCTCCACACGAAGGACGAATAAATCACGAAGACCCACCAAATGCTGTAATAATAAAGGTGCATTTTAAGGTTCTTTTTAAATGTATCATGTCAGTGGACGTCGTGACGTGCGTCGGTGGGGAATTCCAGCCTTTGGGAGCATAGGAACTAAAGGCGCGGTCTTCAACGGTTTTGAGGTTCGTACGAGGTACGGCTAAACGATTCGAGTCAGAACAGTGGGTTGTACGATTCATTCGGTGCTGAAATTCATACTCCACATCTCAAAAAAATGGTTATAAGAATTTTCATTGAGGCACTGATGAGCCCATCTGGGCAGCGCACCGTCGGTGAGCAGAATCAGAGCGTTTCCCAGAGAGGCTGCCATTTTCATTTTCAATGGTGCCGCCAATTTATTTTAAATTTTATTTCGGATGGACTTGAGCCGCCTGCCAGGCGGCGTGTGGTTGACGCTCGGCTTCACGGTCTCCAGCTCGAACCAGTTCTAATGAACTCGAGCGGAAGAGGGGCATGGCAAACCTAGGGGGCGCTAAAAGGGCCGCTGACCTCGACGGCCCACTCACCCGCTCCAGAACCTTTACTCTTGACCTTTACTCTCCGCCCCTGCGGCAGCGCCCGCTCCGCGACCTCCTCTACGCTGATCTCGGCGATCGACAATCGAGGGTTCTGTCCATAAAAAGTCTTTTTTTGTAATGCTGCCCCGACGACCTTGCGCCCCTGCCCTGCAAGCGTCGTCTGCTACGCCATGCGATCGCCCTTAATCGGCGTCGAACCGGTCCGCTTAAACTAATGACATAAGCTTCGGACCGGCTCGTTTAAACTACTGACAGAGGCATCGAACCGGTCCGTTTAAACTACTTGACAGAGGTGTCAGACCGGTCCGTTTACACTTCGCCGCGGTAAAATGCCTACGCAACTCAACTCGCCGCCTTAAAACCTGGTCCCTAGCGCTTGAAGCGTTCCACGGTGGAGCGTGTCGATAATTTCGCCCGCCGGTCGCGTCTCCGCCATTCCGCGTCCAAGCGACGAAGAAGGCGCGCCCCCTGGCGGTACCAACCGAGGATAGGTCGTTTGCTTCTGGCTTCTTGCTCGTCGGTCTGGGCCGCTGAGGAGAGCCGCGCTCAGCTCCAAAAGTTAAGCCGATTTAGTAGCCTCGTTTTTATAGCGGCAGAAGATCCTTCAAAGCTATCGCCGGCGATCCGGGTAGCGTGGAGAGGACGGCACTTTACCCCTGGGCAATTATCCTGAGGCGTGCGCTTCCGTCCGTCTCCCTTTCGGGTCTCGGCGACATGCGACGACACCCAAGATGGAAGCGAGACCGCAGCGGGACGGAGAGGAGGTCGCGCTGCAGCTCGCGGCTAGGCCGTGACACTGCGCGCTACGTAAACGAGCCGCACCTTCAGCGGCGGCGCGCGAATGTTCGAGGCGTTTCTCCAGATGGAGGCTACCGGAGGTGTATTTTTCGAGAGTTTTCGGCGAACGCGCTAGGGCCATTTTTCTAGGGGGCGGGGGGACAGTCGTTTCATTTTTAAAGAGGAAATTCCGCCCGGACTGGTCGTCTTCAGAGAAAGGCCAGCCGCTTCAGGCAGCGAATCCTTTTTTCGAATGTCGAAAGAGGATTCGCGGAGCCAGCGCGCGGCGCGGAGCTCCCGACTCTCTGGAAGTTGGATTTGTCGATCTGCAGCTGGAGCCAAAGAGTGTTTTTTTCGCCGAATTTTAAAGAGAAGGCCCTGACTTTGTGCCAAACCCGTCTGCCCTGCTCCGTGCCAGCATCCTGCTATGCGATCGGGTGGAGAGGGCTCAGAGCAGTTGCTAGTTTTGTCAACGATCTGCTTGCAAATGTTTCTTATCAAGGATTGACTCTCCGTGTCTCGCAGGTGGTCCTGGATGCGGCAAGGGCACGCAGTGCGCTCGGATTGTGGAGAAATACAATTACTGCCATCTCTCTACTGGTGACCTGCTGCGAAATGAGGTAAACACCGGTTCGAAGCGAGGAGCTGAAATAAACAGAATCATGGAGTCCGGAGGACTGGTACCACTGGTAAGCTTCGGCGCCAAGCACTTTTTCTTGAAAGAAAGTAAAAATGGCGGTGGAGGTAGAAATACGGAGGGCAAAACAAAAAAAGAAAAGCGGAGGAAGAGGGAGAGAGACAGAGTGTGTGTCGTTGAGAGAGATAGCAATAGTGTCAGTTATATATATATATATATATATATATATATATCACTATCGTATATATATATATATCACTTTATCGTATATATAGATATAGATATGAGTGTGTCGATGAGAGGGAGAGATAGCGAGTGTCAGATAAATAAATAAATATATAAATATTCATTCCATTCAAGGCTGTTGAAACCCAACCGTTTCAGGATATTGTTCTGGCGTTGGTGAAGGAGGCCGTGGCCTTAAATTCAGGTGCCAAAGGGTATCTAATTGATGGCTATCCGAGGGAGCTTGAACAAGGAGTACGGTTCGAAAAAGAGGTAAAGTATCACAGAATCTGAGGCACAGATTTGCACTATTCAGGTCCTCTGATGACCATCCACAGAAAGCAGTGGGTAGTTCAATCGATTGCCACTTATGCACAGGCCTTTTGGACGTCGCTTTGCAGATAACGCCTCCGAAGGCTGTGCTTTATTTTGACGTGCCGGATGAAGTGATGACAAAGCGGCTTCTCGAGCGGGCGAAAACGAGCGGTCGCGTAGACGACAATGCAGAAGCAATAAAAAAGCGAATCAAGACCTTTCACGAACACTCCGATGCTATCCTGCAGCATTACAAGAAGCAAGGCCTTCTTCGAACGGTATCGGTGTTTTTTTTCCTCGCGCCGAGCAATGGCTGAGCACCGAGTCCACGTGGCTGCCGACACGTTGGCTTGGCTGCTCAGCTCACGAAGCCAAGCTGTCTTGTAGATCGACGCCAGAGCTTCGGTGGAGCACGTTTTCCAGGAAGTCGTCAGAGTCATGAATGCCGTTTAACAGAAAAGCCCGATTCTCGCGACTGGCACACAAACAACACGAACAAGATAGCTTCGCCGCCGTCCGGCAGCACTGTTGGCCTGCACCGACGCAGCGTCAGTGCGATCGAGCATGCTCCTCGGCATTCTCATCTCGGGCATCGCGGCAGCGGAGCTTCGCGCCAGCGAAGCGCCAGTCTGAAGCACCAAATACAGCAATGCATTCAGGTCAAGCGACAGCGAGAAAAGACGGCGACCGCGATGCTATCCCCGAACGTGCTGTTGCTGCCCCGCCCCACGTCGGCCGTCCAATCGCCAGCATTCTGATCGGGGTGCCTGACGCGCTCTCGAGAGACATTTGTCGACGATCGACCACCACCAGTTCGGGCCATGGTCGATACCTTACCGGGGGGGGGGGTCGGGTTGGTTGCCATCGGGACCAAGAAAAATCGCAGAAGCGGCAGCTGAGCCACTAAGCTCCCCTCAGCTCATCGTGAGTAGCAGGTGTATCAAAGGTGAAGGTGGGGCCACACTGAATGCTTGCTGCATCGGTGCAGCATTTCTCCAGCACAGGTAGCGCGGCCCTTGCCGAGGACAGCTCCAGATGACTGGTAACGACGCTAGTATTTCTGGGGCGGCCGCCGGCTGCTCGCTCAGCCCGGGCACACTTCCCCGGTGTCGTCAGCTTCGCGGCTGCGCATACAGCATCTTATTCACATCCGATATGTGTAGGTCGCCCATGGGCACAATGCCTCCTTTAGCGTTCAAAGGGGTCAAATTCGACGGCACGCAGTGCAAGTCTGCAACGTGTCGCAAGCATTCGTTGTCTCATGCTTGCAGATGGGGAGAAAGGCAAAACGGGCACCACGACGAGTAGGCCTCTCGGGGGAAGGAGGCCGGCGAACTGAGACAGCAACTGAGCGTTTAAGCAGCATTCCTGAAAAGGCGGCGATCGAGCGCTCCCGCGAAAGTGCCAAGCAGGGGTAGATAACTGGGAGGCGGCATGGAGTGGACGAAGCCGCCCTGTCGGAGTAAGACGAACAGCTTGCAACGAAGGATGAAGCGCTGCACAGCCATCAACCGCGACGAATCGATCTCGGGCGACCGGATGCTGGACACCTCTGAACGGCGTCTTACCGCTTCCAAGGCTGATGGAGGCGGAATGCATTTGACGGTAGCCCAATTCGCTGATCCGAGCAGTTGACACAGAAAAAATTGCCGACGCAGTGACTCACAGAAGCCACCGTGACGGCGTTTGGAGTTCTAGTCAGGGGAATTAGCCGTGATGCGATCGCAGAACAAAATCTAGGCTTTCATTTCTGGGCAGACGACGGGCACTCAGCTCTACCTCCCGTGCTCTGATCCATCCCACCCTTCCAGCCCGTGGAACTCTCTCAGCACGTCTTGCATCACGTATTGCTGACATTTGCAAGTGCATGGCAACCACTTTTTTTTTTAGAATTGAACGGCGATAAAGCCTTGGTTATAGCCAAACCTTGTTTACTTAGAAATCGTAAAGCCCGAAAAGCAGGCTGCTCCCTCAGCAGATCACCGGGAGCAGCTTCGCGAAATCTCGGCGTCCTTTGCCAAAATGACTGTTACCGTAGCGACATTGCTACTCAGGATGCTGTTGGCCGCACGGAGAAGAGCAGTTCAAGTGAGGCTCCACGGTGAGCTGGTCCGTGCGTTTGTGCATTCATCTCTACACTTCTGCACTTCACTACTGGCACTTCTTCATAGTTGTGCAATAGGCTGCTCACAGTTGGAGCAAAACTGTGCAGCTAATCTCGTGGGTCGCGAACGTTGCTACTGCCGTAGCGCACCTGCACTTCGCACCGACCCTGAGACTGGCTCTCCATCAAACACTGAATCGGCTTCATCCTTTCCTTTGCAGCAAATGTAAAAGTGCCAAGAAAGAGATTGAGTTCTCTGAGGGCGCTACATCAAATGTATTATTCTTATTATTTTTATTAGTATTCTTAAGGTTCATTTATTCACTTAATACTTCCTTGCCAGGCTTTGCATCATACCACTTGCTTTTCTGTCCTAAGTCGTACATTACATTACTTATGCAACGACATCTACTCTCCTGCTGCCGACTACGGCACATCCTATCCAGCCGTCCTGAGCTGCTAATTCCACACTACTCACTACCTCAGTTGCCCTATCGACTCTGCTATGCCCACACTTTCACTTGGTTGCGTGAGATGAAGTCTGTTGGCTACAGTAAGTGCACCGAAAGCCACTTAGCCTTGAGCGTGCCCTAGAAAAAAATCTCCAGCGTTGCGCCCACTTAGTCCTCGTGATGTGTGCGAATTTAAAGGGAGACACACTACATTACCCAAATGCATAATCGTTATTATTATCACTAACTTGGCAGGATTTAAAAAAGCTTACAACCTGCCTGATCCTGGCACTGAATTTGCTCCATCCACGCGAGCTCTCTTTGTGTGCTTACTCGTGGTAAAGTTGTGCATGCTATCACCAAACGGTTGACATGCTTCTTTTCAAGCATATTCGTAAAGGTGTCTGGAAAGGGATTAGTTTTCTTAGGAGGTAGCTTTAGAAATATGTTATTTTTATTATCATTCTCTTGAATGGTTATAGCAAGTCTTTTGTACAGCACATTAAAAGAACCGACTCTCTATTCAGGTGCTTTACAGCCAGCAGCCCGATAAGTAATAACCAAGAGTACATGGCAGGCAAAGTATCCTGTCCCCCGCAAGCATATACAAACATCGAAGTACCATGCCTAGAGAAGCATGCGAAAGCTGACAAGCATGCACTTAGGGTTAGTAGGATGCCTGATTGGCAAAAGGCGCCGAATCATGCACACGTAAGCACTCAAAGCACACGGGAACAAAGCAGACAAGTTCACCAGAGTGTGGGGGCCTGTGTACAAGCAGAAGCACATCGAAGCTCTCGCTCTTATTCACAGTGTGCACAGATTCGCGATGTACATGCACTTGCACAAATCGTTAGCAAGAAAATAAAAGAGGCGAGTCTCGGTGCAAGGCAGCCACATGCCCATGATAAAGCATGAGTAAACCCCGTCCTTACGGTTTCTTGTCGACGCTCAAGCGCAGCAAGCTTTCTGGGGTTACCAGCCAGATATACCGACGGCCGATCTGCCCATCAAATATAATATTAATAATTAAACATTTTATAATAGTGTAATAATTAAATACATTACTACATTTACATGTTTTGATAATGGTATAATAGTATAATATATTATTACATTTTTGTTTATAATATTAAATAAATAAATAAATAAATAAATAAATAAATAAATAAATATATATATATATATATATATATATATATATATATATATATATATATATATATATATATATATATATATATATATATATATATATGCATACTATATTATTACATTGCTGTTCATAGACATTCAATTGCTACTTTCACGTTCGTCTTATGCTGAGCTCGGTTCATTTTGCCTGCAGCTTCTCGCTGCTGGAGCTGCCAAGCAACAAAGGCAGCGAGCTGCATCTGCTGCGGCCACCCGGGAGAGGCAGCGGCATCGGCATCGAATGTTCCGCCCAATCACCCTGGTCTGGCTGGTGCCGACGGTAGAGCTAGCTACCTTTCTGCCGCCCTCTTACTTACCTGTGATAGCGCTGGGCGCGCTGAGGCTGCCGGTGTGCATGCAGCTGTAGCCGAAGTAGAGCGGCAGCGCCAGCACGGCCAGCGCAAACACGTACGAGGGTATAGCCACAGCCCAGTACCTGAAACGGCACGTGCAAAGCCAGCGTCCAGCACGCCCCTGCCGAGTCCGGCAACGGCAACGAGTGGCACCAGAGGTCACGAACGGCGGAACAGCGGCTCGAGGGGTGAGACCTGCTCCGAGTGATTTGGCAGCGGTCAGAGGAGCAGGCTTTGCCGAAGCCATGGTGAGGTAGTCTTTGCACTCGACTTACCGCTGAGGCCAGTAGGTGATGCCGACGTAGCTCAACCACTGTGGTGGCACACACGCCCAGGTAAAGTAAAGGACTGTAAACAAAAGCGCAAGCACCAGCCGGATGATGAATCTCAATCAAGGAGAGAAAGCTAGACATGCTTAGAAGAAAGCAAGAGGGAGAGAGAGAGGGAGAGAGAGGGAGGGAGGGAGAGAGAAAGGGAGAGAGAGAGGGAGAGAGAGAGAGGGAGAGAGAGAGAGAGGGAGAGAGAGAGAGAGAGAGAGAGAGAGAGAGAGAGAGAGAGAGGGAGAGAGAGAGGGAGAGAGAGAGAGAGAGAGAGAGAGAGAGGGAGAGAGAGAGAGAGAGAGAGAGAGAGAGAGAGAGAGAGAGAGAGAGAGAGAGAGAGAGAGAGAGAGAGAGAGAAAGAGCAGGGCTGGTTGCTTTACGAGTTTGAAGAGCTCTGACGTATTACTGTAGTAAACAAAAAATTAGATGATTCAACAGCGGCAATTATGTAGCAGCAGAAGAGCCTTAACGGCTATCACCACTTGGTGTGGGCAGTAAAGGATCGCCCATAGCACGGCTCGAACCCACGACCGGGGTCGTGCAGAGCAAACACCTAACCCCTGCCTAAGACCCAGGGGCAAGTGCACTACATGAGTCGCAGCTAGCGATGGTGGCAGCTCATTGATACATTGATGGCCACAGGACGGGGCAGACAGAAGCTCTTGCCAAACCGGCATTAACACAGCCAACCGGGTATGTACAACCTGTAATTAAGCTGTAATTGAGGTTACTTAAATACAAGTGCACACCCCATCCTGCAACACATTCGGTTGCGCACAAACATTTACAAAGACAAAAATGCACACACACACACACACACACACACACACACACACACACACACACACACACACACACACCCGCGAATGCACCACACACGCAAGCATTGAGTGAGGAGACCACGAGTATCTTACACGGTATCCTCAAATGCTGGGATCGAATGCATCATTCAATCAATGGCAGCCGAGCAGACCGGCACATGGTCAGGCTTCCATAGCATGAACAGAGATTACTTAAGCTAGCCAGCATTGCACTCACTTTCCTTTGTCAAAAGGAAGGTGAGTTCTTCAATAACAATAATAATAATTGCTAGGTCTGCTGTGTAATGTAATGTAATCATGCATCTCCATCTGTAACTCCCCAAAGTCATATAGGCTATGTGGGTGTTACACAGGAGAGTTTTGTATAGCACACTGTATATGTATATTTGTATAGCACACTCTCTCGTGGCCTAAGCGGCTTTCGGTAGCCAACAAACTTCGTTTCACGCAACAAAGAGAAAGTGAGAAGCATAAATATAAAATTGCAAATCAAATATAACAATAATAATAATAATAATAGTATGCTTGATAGAGCACCCTGTGAAGGAGCAAGCCACTATCAGCCTGCGAGCACAGGGCGGAGACCTCGCGATGGCTCTCTGTCAGAGCTGCCTAAGCAGCTGCAAGCTCACGAACGGTGGAAGGGCAGACAATGACTCGGCAGTCCTGCCCAAATCCATGCATTGGCAGCATCTGTGGGGACATCAATCTACCACAAACTGCCGCCAGCTGTCGGGCAATGGCCCGACAGTGCAAAAAGCAGAGCACGCATGGAATATAAGGGCTGCCAGAGGTGTACAACGGGAGGGGAGGCAGAGATCCCTCGACGCCGGCAGTCTAGTGTGTGTAGACTGGGCTTGGCCGGTGTAGCTTGAAGTAAAGGTTTTGGTGTTGGAGCCAGCAGACTTGTTGCTCGGTCGCGCTACCCAGCCCGACGACAGGTCGTGCGAAGGGCTGTCACACACCCTCAGAGAACTCAATCTCTCTCTAGGCGCTTTACATTTGCTGCAAAGGGAAATGCAATTGAATTGTGAGTAAAATCATGCTTGATAAACAAACAAAATGAATAACATGGTTACGGGTGACATGCACAGGGTCAGCATGCAAGTGTGGTAAGTGACAGCATGCACAGTGTCAGCACCCATAAGCACATAAAGGACGAATCACAGGAACCCACTAAATGCTGCCCTAAATAGGTGCGTTTTTGAGTTCTTTTTAAATGTGGTCAAGTCACAGGATGTCGTGACTGAAGTGGGGAGTGAGCTCCAGGCTTTGGAAGCATACACACTAAAGGCACGGTCTCCAAAGAATTTGAGGTTTGCAAGAGGTATAGGTAAACAGTTAGATTCCGAAAAGCAGGTGGTACTATGCATGGCCTGGTGGGGCAGTAGATCTGATAAGTAGGCTGAAGCCAAAGAATGAAGGGACCTAAAAGTGAGCCACAAAACCTTAAAGTCGACCCGTTGCTTGACTGGTAGCCAAAGCAGGTCGGCTAGAAGTGGTGTGGTGTGGCAGCTGCGACGCTCACGACAGACAAGACTAGCTGCAGAGTTTTGCACCAGCTGTAAGCGCCTGATTGCACCTGCCGTCAGGCCAGCAAGCAACGAGTTATATGAGTCAAGACCGGATGTCACAAATGAATGGACCAACTTAGATGTGGTATCCTTATCCAAACAAGTCCAAATTTGAGCAATGCTATGAAGCTGAAACTAGGCAGACTTGATTGTGGAGCTGATGTGGCCGTCTAACGATTGCTCTGCTCGAGCACATCGACGTCATCCATGCATAACGAATGAAGCGAACATGGTAAACCTCCGGAAACGCTGCTTCCAAAGCACCCGAGGGCATCCGCTGGCAGGAAAGAGTGGGTGGGACAAAGCCTTCTGAAAGTGGATGTCAAACGAAGGAGACAGGTCTGCCTGTTTGTGCTCAAGGGCATGCCACCGGCCTGCCTGTCGCTCGCAGTATACACGCGGGACTTCCGGCCTGATTATCCTACAGAATTTGGTGCAGCGTTTCTGTCGTTTGGTTCGCACAGCACGCAGAGAAGCCATGCCTGCCGATGACCAACACCAACAGTTTATTCTACGGCACGAAGCAGAGGGAAGCACGCCCTTTGCCTTCTTCTCCCACTCGAGTTCCCTCTCTCGACCACGGCTGTGCACTGGCCGACCCCGATGGCGAATCTACCGTCTGGTCCTGGTTACCGGCCTGTGTCCTCACCACAACAGAGGTAGACCTCAGGTGGACCGGCCCCTCTCGAATTTGCTCCCAACAGCTGTTCACCAGCGGTTTAGCAGAGCAGCAGTACAGGCCTGCATATCATCAAGCTACAGTTTCTTTATCAGTTTAATATAAAAACAGCACCTGAAGGGGTATGTACGTCGGCATACATGTTATCCTATATTAGCTCTAAGCTGGCCTGCCGACAGGTGTCGGTCTTGAATTGAAACTTAAACTGGTAGCAGCATGCAGGGGAACATCAATTCTCTTCACATCATTTCAATGGCTATAGCAGTTCGAGGTCAAAGCGCAAGTCAAAATCCGGATTTTACAAGCCAACGTGATGCGAATAGAGCTGGGAAAATAGCCATCAATTTCAAGTTTTATTGATTGTTTGTAATCACCCCTTCAGTCAGCCGAAATAGCTCAGTTGGGAGAGCGTTAGACTGAAGATCTAAAGGCCCCCGGTTCAATCCCGGGTTTCGGCAAATCCGGCGCTGACAATCTTTTGGATTTTTTCCAGGGCACAGAGGTAGTCTAATTGGAAGATGGTTTCACAGACTCGTTTATGTAGTGGCAGAAGAGACTTCACGGCAATCACCACAGTAGCTGGTGGTGGTGGCCAATATAGAATCGATCCCTGAAGGACTAGAACCCAAAGGGCACGACTCGGCCTGGGCAAAGACCCAGAGGCTGTACACTGTCTGTTGGCTACCGAATTCGTGCCGAAAGCCACATAGGCTGTGAGTGCGCTATACAAAACTCTCCTGTGTAACACCCACATAGTCTTTGTCTTTGCGGAGTTACAGACGGAGATACATTACATTACCTTACACTGACGACCAACCACTTTCTGTTAGAACCGTAAAAGAAGAATTTTAGCACAGCATAATGGTTCGGAGCTGCTGGCTGAACGACGACGTTAAACTTGATTCGAGGCACAACTATCAAATTGCAGGGCTACCTGTGAGATAGAGATAGTTCGACAGTGAAACTGCTTCAAATGTCCCTGACATCGCATCAGATAACTGCATTTAACTTTATGCAGAACTTTCTGCCTGTGCACCGAATCGTATGCAACTGGTGCAACAGCTGCAAGTCAGGTCGGTCGTCAATGACATGGCTGCCACAGCTTCTGTCTTCACTGACTACCTATTAAGCATCAAATCAATTTCAAGATCCCAGGCTGGCTTACATGTCACATCAATCGCTTGTACGATCGCCTATATTTCAGGTCTCCTTCATCCTCCAGCTTCGTGCTTGCTATTCCACCACCTGCTCCGCAGCATCTAGTTATCTTGCCATGCTATCCCTCCCACTAAATTGAAATCTCTTGGTGATCGAGACTTAAGCTAGAATGCATGCATCAAAAGTCCGGAACTTGCTTCCGGTGACAGTCACTGCCTGCAATTGCTTTCATCTGCTAAGTCTCAGCTGAGACACACTTGTTCCGGTCAGATTTTTCTTCACCCCAGTGAACTTGTCTTGTGTTTTGTTTCTGTGAGCTATCGTGCGCACGATTCAGAGCACGTTACTAGCAAGAGGTCTTGCTAACAGACCTCTAACTAACATGGAGTGTCGTGTCTTGCTTGCTTTAGCATGCTGGCCCCAGCGTGCACGATACTTTTTCGCTTCGACACTCGTGATACCGTGCATGCAGCTAACCCTTGGGTATCGAATCTCGTGCAGCAAGTTGCAAAGCGCCTGAACGTAGACTTAATTTCTCTTAGGCCGCTGTACAAACGACGCATTACTATTATTATTTTTATTGCATACAATATTTGGCCGAACGGTGCGAGGCCGAACCCGGAGGGGGATGGATTGCAGTGGTGTGGGGCGAGCCGGTCACGGTGGAGTGCAGCGTCGGCTGCTATGGCGGTACGAGACGGTTAGCGCTCACGGTTCTGCAGCGGTTAGCGTTCGGCTGAGGAGACGCGGTCCAGGGGAACGCCGTCTTTGACTAGCGCTCGAGTGCAGTCGTCGGCAGCACGCGAAGGGGGAGGGGGGCAACGAGCCGAGGGAGTAGCTATTGGCTTAGCGTTCTGCTCGGGCGCCAGGGCTCGCGGACGAGCGGCGCTCCTAGCCCGTCTCGACAGACCGCTAGCGCTACCGGAGCTCGGCACGCAACTCAAACCTACGAACACCGCGGCCTAGCCCGTAGCGGTGCAGCGCGCGGCCGCAGGCGCAGACCCAGCGCCGCCTTCGCGCGCGCGCGCGGAGGCAACCCGCCCGCCTTCGAGCAGCCACGCACGCACGCACGCACGCGGCTGCTCGGAGGCGGGCGCGACGCCGTTTGTGAATGTGAGTTAACGTGAGCTAACGCTTTCGCGCGCTTCGAGCTGCCGGTCCCAGCTTACCGAGTGCGACATAGCCTCCGAGATACAGCGCGAATCCGTAGATAGCTCTCTGCGGATTCGGGGCGGGCGAGTTTTCGGCCATGGTGAGAGAGAGCCTGACGGCAAACGTATTTATAGCGGCTCGTTTATCGGTATCAGAAGCGCCGTGCGCGCAACGTCTGAGGAAAATTAATTTATTTCAAATCAAGTATGTAGGCTGTGACCTTCATGCTGAACTGGCATAAGATTATCCAGATGCTCGTTCTGCAGGTCTCCTTTGTCCCGGTACCGCGTCCATTGAAACCAGACATGGACGCCGCTAAAGCCCGGGTATGGATGCAATTCCGCGAGCACAGTGGGTCGATCCCGCTGGCCTATGACCGGCAGAATGCGCAGCATCAAGATTCAGCCCAGTTTTTCATCGTCTTCAAAAGCGTGGATGGCGTGACGTTGAAGGTAACGGCGTATAGATACATGCCCCCGGCAAGAACCGCTGGCGCTCGCACTTGCGCCCGGTATCGTTCGCTCTGTATCGCAGGTCCTACCGGCTCAGGGCGTGGTGGCGCCATTGGCCCGTCCGTCCGAGAAATTTCCGCACGTGATCACACTTGTTCCTTTCTGGATATTTGCTTTTGTGCCTGAGATGCTGGGCGAATGTGTTTTTAGGACGACGAGAAATCAGTCAAGCTTCAACTAAGAGTTTCTCTCTACGACACGTCGTTTAAGCAGTTCTTTGGACGACCGTGGGCGGGACCGATCGTGTCAGCCAGAGCTGGTGCTAACGGCCGGCTGAAGTTGCCGTATAACCAGGTATATATGCGATTGCTTTTCTTGCCAGCGAGCTAATCTGCATTTACTGGTATGTGAATGACTACCATAGCAACGGCTGAAAGCACATGGTATATACTTACCGTAGGTAGAAACGATTGCTTATTTTTGCTGAAACTGCATTCATGTGCCACGAAGCAGCGCGCCCAAGGTGCACAATACCATGCGGTTGCTCTAGGTGTCATATTCCAAAGCGACCTCTCGTTAGACGACCATATCAGCTCCACAGTCAAATCCGCCTATTTTCAGCTTCATAACATTGCTAAAATTCGGGCTTGTTTAGATAAAGATACCACGTCCAAGTTGGTCCATGCATTCGTGACATCCCGTCTCGACTTCTGCAACTCACTGCTTACTGGCCTACCAGCATGTGCGATCAGGCGATTGCAGCTGGTGCAAAACTCGGCAGCTAGACTTGTCTGCCGTGAGCGTCGCAGTTGCCACATTACTCCACTTTTCGCCGACCTGCACTGGCTACCAGTCAAGCAACGGATTGACTTCAAGGTTTTGTCGCTCACTTTTAGGTCCCTTCATTCTTTGGCTCCTGCCTATCTGTCAGATATACTACCCCATCAGGCCAAGCACCGTACCACCCGCTTTTCGGAATCACACAGTCTAGAAATACCTCGTACAAATCTTAAATCTTTTGGAGACCGTGCATTTAGTTCATATGCTCCCAAAGCCTGGAACTCCCTCCCGACCTGCGTCAGAACATCCCCTGACCTGACCACATTTAAAAGGAACCTAAAAACACACCTATTTAGGACAGCATTTAGTGGGTCCCTATGATTCGTCCTTGATGTGCTTATGCGTGCTGACACTGTGCATGCTTCCACTAACCACATTTGCATGCTGACCCTGTGCATGTCACCCCTAACCATATTATTCATTTCGTTTGTTTTTCAAGCATGATTTTACTTACCATTCAATCGCATTTCACTTTACAGCAAATGTAAAGCGCCTAGAGAGAGATTAAGTTCTCTGAGGGTGCTTTATCAAGTGAATTATTATTATTATTATTATTATTATTATTATTATTCGTCCTTCACGTGCTTATGCGTGCTGACACTGTGCATGCTGCCACTAACCACATTTGCATGCTGACCCTGTGCATGTCACCCCTAACTATGTTATTCATTTTGTTTGTTTGTCAAGCATGATTTTACTTACCATTTAATTGCATTTCCCTTTGCAGCAAATGTAAAGCGCCTAGAAAGAGATTAAGTTCTCTGAGGGCGCTTTATCAAGTACATTATTATTATTATTATTATTATTATTAGGTGGTGTATTTTTGCTCGAGATCTTCTTGCTCTGCTCAATATTATCGAGGATATTAGTATTATCGTATTATATTTTTATTTATTATTATTATACATTATCGAGGATAGCTGTCGAGGAAGCGGCTACTAAAACCCACATTAGCGGTCTGAAAGCAAGATTTTCTGTCTAATACAAGGTAAAATTCTGCTATCGTAGTGTAGGCAAATCGGACAACACTCCCAGGACCTCATGTGTATCCAATTAGTTGAATTTCAAAACTCGATGAGCTACTATTGCCCAACAAGCAGGTGCTTTTCGATTCTAGGCATTTCCCTTCCAGACTATTCTGAACCGGTGCTTGCGTGTGGCGAGCATGCATATACGCATATAACAGTGTGGGGAATGTGCATGGCTGCACGGTCAACGTACTAGTTCTGAGTAAACGTGTTGTTACTCTGAAATTGGTAAGCCTCAGTCCCAAATGGGCTTGGCCAGCATGTATCCTGTTGCGTCTGCATGAAAGCTGGTTGTCCTGTTTCAAAAATGGCCTTTCACTAGGTGACCACATTGGCTTCACAGTCTAGTCTGTCTTTTTCCAGCTACATACCAGCACAAACACGTGAACGAGTATTAGCGCCAGTCAGACGATGAGATCAGATGGTGGGAGCACACGGTGATATCAGACGGTAGGATCAGATGGTTGAATAACATGGCGTGATCTGTCCACGGTGGGATCATACCTCCACGGGCCCATGACCTCGGTCGTCAAATACATTCACACTGACCTTGGTTCGAGGCGAGCACCTTAACAACTGGGGCAAATCAGTGCGGCACATTCTTGTAGCGCGAATTTGCCCGAACAAGCTGCGGTACAAACTGCAAGGCACAGATACATTTTCTCTCTTTTGCTAGAGTGGCATTCTTGATAGCGGAACCTTGTAGCTTTATATGCCCAATCATCGCCACTAGGGGTCGCTACTGGTTTCAGGTCCAAACATACTGCACTCTCTTTCGCTGGTTCGGCCCAGTGTTTAAGGTGCTCGCCCCGACCAAGGTCTGGTCGAGGTCGTGGGCTCGAGCCCTGTGGCATAAATGAAGTGCCTGAATAGAGATTAAGTTCTTTTGGGGCACTATGTAAATGAATTATGTATTTATATATTATTCTTTGCATCATATACTAAGGGCCTAGAAAGAGAACAAGTTCTCTTATTATTATTATTATTATTAGTAGTAGTAGTAGTACGATTCACGCTTGTCTCATGGCATAGTACAAATGCAGATAATATCTTAGATAAGCGGAAATGATTAGCGTGCCTCGCATTTCGCTGTGGGCACATGCGGCGCAGAACATGCATGTACAACCGGCTGCCTTTTTTAACTTTTTGTGGGCCACTGGTCACGTGCATGTAACGATAGGGACTTCGACTTGCCCACTGTTTCTTCGGTAGCTGCTGTTACTCTCGTTCGCCTGTTGCATGCGTTGGGGAGCTGGAGAGGGGTCGGGGGGATGTAAACGTTGCACTGCCACGTGCCACGCGCACTGCCGCACCGTTCGCTTGGCCACGCACGGTGCGTGCGGCTCCTGCTCCTCGGGAGGAGGCTGCCCGGCCCGCCTGCTTTGCGCTCCCAATTTCAATCCCTTTCTCGACGCCTCCAGGCATGCTTCTTTCACACGTCAGTCAACACGCAGTGCTTGGCCGTCGTGGTCGAGCTGGTTCAGCACCTCGAGCCGACGCCGAAGCTGCGGGCGGCAGCAGCAAAGCCGCTGGTCACGCGAGGCTGGGCCCTGCTGCGCCTCGCCGCCACTGCCGGCGATGCGATGCCGAGCGCCAGCCAAAGCGAGGCCAAGACCACGAGGTGCGCCCGTGCGCGCGTTCTCGCCCGACTGTCACGTGCGCGCACCGGTGCTCAAGCGGCCCGGAATTTTTCCGAGCTCGCAGATCGTATCTGCTCAGGGATTTCTTGGCACTCTCCGACCCTAACCACCCGCCCCCTTCAGCGCGGCAGTCTTTTTTTGCGTGGCTTCCTTCTGCACACGTTGCTGACGAGGCTTTCGTGTGCTTACGGAATGGCTGCTCTGCCTGGCGTTTCGTTGCCATGTTTCTGTTTGCAGTATTACTAATGCGAGCCACGAGCTCATGCTTTTTCAGCCTGCAGAGCCGTGTCCGAGCATGCTGCTGCTCACGGCTGCATGCGATCTCTCTCTTTTTCCGTGCCCTCGCTCTCTTCCTCCCTCTCTCTCTCTGTGCCCGTGTGTGTCTCTCTGTCTCTCTGTCTCTCTCTCTCTCTCTCTCTCTCTCTTTCTCTGTCTCAGTCTCTGTCTCTCTCTCTCTCTCTCTCTCTCTCTCTCTCTCTCTCTCTCTCTCTCTCTCTCTCTCTCTCTCTCTCTCTCTCTCTCTCTCTCTCTCTCTCTCTCTTGTTTCCGTCTCCTGCTCTGCCTGTCTGTCTCTTTTCTCTGCCTGCCCTCGCTCATCAGGGAATGCGTATGTGTCGTTAGCTCTGAACTTTGGAGTCTGTTTCCACATTGGTATGCATGTGGTATTGGTATGCTTGCGTGCCGAGTGAAGTGCATTGAAAAGCCTCGCACAGCCTTGATGCAGCAGCCTCGATGCAGAGCTTTTTATAAAAGGCAGGCTTGCTTTCTCGTTTGAGTGCTCTCTGCTCCCCCCCCCCCCCCCCGCCGTTTGTCTCGTCGATGTGTCGAGCCGACCACAGTGTTCGCTCTGGTTTTGTTTTTAGTGCAACCTTTTATCACGGGACCCCGCGTGCCCTCTTCCAGATGGATGAGCCACTGGAAGGTTCGATGCCGCTTGCACGAGCTGCTGCTGCGAGCACTCGATTGCCGTCGTGCGCCGAGCTGCCTCTCGGATGTCGATGCTTACCTATATCTTATTGATGATTGCTGAGGATTTTTGTCGATGGTCACTTACACTTCTATCCGGATGTTGTGCGATTTGAGGATAAGTTTGTTAAGTATCTTAATGAGTGTCAATCCTGACGACTCCATCGGCGACGGTTCATCTGTAGCCATCGTGGATGATAGTGATGATGATTACGGCCAAGCCATAGTTAATGATATCACCGCCATCACTATTAGCATGTACCGACCACCGACCAAGTCGCCTTCTCCTCACTCACCTGTAGCTGACTTGAGCATACCTGGATGAATGGATGGGTGCATTGACGTGTGCATGGATGCACGTGCTTTCTTGCGTTGCATATTTGCCTCCACCTTACGCAAATATCGGGGGGGGGGGGGAGGAGGAGGAGGAGGAGGAGGAGGAGGAGGAGGAGGAGGAGGAGAGGCTGTATGCACAGACACGGAGCTGAAAGGACCTGCTGGGCTGTAGCTCACTGGTCGGCACACCCATCGACATATCATCAGGCGGCATCCTGCCTTTTCCTTTGACTGGGTGTCTTGGCAAGGTCAAGGTCCATCGGTGGTAGCCACACCCATTAGTTAGCCCTTGATGCAAAGGTACGCTTTATTCTTCGTCCTGCTGCATTAATCTGTTCGCCCTCCTTCGGAGAGCTGAAGCTCTAGCTCGTGTCGTTTATCGGCGTTTTTGTTATCTGACCTCATCGCTGTCGACTCAGGCTCCTGTCTATGGCTGCTCGTTCTTAGCTAATGAGCTGCTGCAGAGGATGTCTGGATGTACAGCATCCTGCCAGCTGCTGACCTACCAGGCACTGCAAAAGGTATCCCACCTCCTGCCGGAGAACTTTGTTATGGGTTCAAACGAGTCCATACCTGGAACGGTAGAGATGAAAAAAGGCGAGTAGCACTGCAAGCAACCCACTCTGTCTGCCTGAAGATGAAGAACTGTTCGCCGGGCGATCGCACCTATTGGCTGCCCGGGTTGCTAACTGCCTATTATTTCTCGTATAATCATTCTGCCGGCTACCGCTCGTATAGAAGATATCGTTCTGATAATATTTTCCTTACACTCTGCAGAATCTGGTCTTGTCAAAAAGCTGCGCCCAGCTAGGCAAGTGAAAGCTTTCGTGGACAAAGTGGCTGTCCACTTCTATCCAGATGTTGTGCGATTTGAGGATGAGTTTGTCAAGTATCTCAACGAGGATCGTGTCAATCGTGGCGACTCCATCGCCGATGGTTCGTCTGTAGCCATTGTGGAAAGACGGCTCATGGTAAGTGGCTGTACTTTGGCAAAAGTAAATACGGTGCTTATGTGCTTATGCTCTTATTGCATATTATTGTTTATTGTTGTTGTTTTTATGTATCGTGAAATGTCATTTCCCGAGCTCTAGAAAGTTATTGAGCTGAGTTCCGCCCAAATTAGGTGTCCCGATACAAATATTGGTTAAAGCTGAAGTGACACCAGAAAACGTTCTCATCCATACTCACTTCGAATGCTTTGCTGGCATTTGAGCGCACATAATTCGCTCCTACACTTATCTCAGATTATAGCATAGATTCTCCGATTTACGAGGTTACAAGATGTCTCCAATAGTTAGGTAAATCAACAATAAATATCCGACCTACCCAGTGATGGTCGGATAACATAGTATCCACAATTCCACGACATTGGAACTCGAGCTCCTGAAAACTGGGAAAGAACTAAACAGATGGCGGCACATATAAATACTAGCCGAAAGCGATCCAGTGATGTATGTTGAGCTTACAAACGCCCGCATGTAGCATACGTTAACTCGTCCGTAGCTGTATTTTAGCTGTTGCTTATGCAATTTGCAATGCTATTATTAAAAGTTTTGCATTTTTTTATCACCTCGCTGACTGCTAAGTGGCCTCTTGGCTCTGTGTCAGTCCTTTGTCGATATGTGGCAGCCGAAGACAAAAACCTTAATAGAGTACCTACTTCTGCTGGGGCTTACAAGCAGCCAGCCAGGGATGGAACACTTTTTGGCATTGCTACCACTTTAAAATTGGTTTTTCCGGCTTGAGGAGGTATTGCTGCACTTTTCGACCATAACAATAGTGCTGTATAGCTGCTGTCTGCTTTTGGCATTTGGTACTAGACTCTGTGAGCTCTCTCTCTCTCTCTCTCTCTCTCTCTCTCTCTCTCTCTCTCTCTCTCTCTCTCTCTCTCTCTCTTAGTTCTTCTTGGTTACCAGTCAAGCAACGGATTGACTTCAAGGTTTTGTCGCTCACTTTTAGGTCTCTTCATTCTATGGCTCCAGCCTATCTTTCAGATATACTACCCCATCAGGCAAAGCATCGTACCACTCGCTTTTCGGAATCCAACAGTCTAGAAATACCTCGTACAAACCTTAAATCTTTTGGAGACCGTGCATTTAGCTCGTATGCTCCCACAGCCTGGAACTCCCTCCCGACCTGCATCAGAACATCCCCTGACCTGACCACATTTAAAAGAAACTAAAAAACATACCTATTTAGGACAGCATTTAGTGGGTCCTTGTGATTCGTCCTCGATGTGCTTATGCGTGCTGACACTGTTCATGCTGCCACTAACCACATTTGCATGCTGACCCAGTGCATGTAACCCCTAACCATGTTATTCATTTTGTTTGTTTTTCAAGCATGATTTTACTTACTATTCTATTGCGTATCACTTTGCAGCAAATATAAAGCGCCTAGAAAGAGATTAAGTTCTCTGAGGGCGCTTTATCAAGTGCAATATTATTATTATTATTATCTTTCTCTCTCTCTCTCTCTCTCTCTCTCGCAGCTCGGCGTTCTCATTTTATTGTGTGCTTTGCGACCATGCGCATCTCTATGTTAGTCGGTAAACCATGAATTTGTGACTTTGTTGTTAGAGCTGCTTGATATAATTGCTGCTGCCGTTTAGGTGGGAGTCCACAATGGTTTCTGCTATGTGGAGAAGCCCGAAGTGGCACTGCTCGTACCCAGTGACGTGACCATGAGGCGCGGAACAGCTGCACTGAAAAAACCATCGCACCAGCGAACTAATTCAAACGGCTCGCTGTGAGTACGAAGCTTCTCACCCATCACTACCAGATCATTACATTACATTACCAGATCCTACCTCTGTCTGCCTGCCTGTCAGCCAACCAGCTCGTGAAGTCTGACTGTGATTTGATACATTTGGCTCAACCTACTCTTAATGTCAGCGAGCAGCATGCAGTGCAAGCATTCTGCTGATTTAGAACTGCTTCGATACAGATGACTGTCAGCCATTGTAGTGACCTTTCGTAAGATATACAATATCCCAGCATAGTATGGGGCAGATACAGTCTGGCGATCGTAATCATACTCTGTCATCTGTGACACCATCTTCATCTTCACCAACACGACATTATTAGTTCAGGATTGCTAAGGATTTGCTGCTCGATCTGATCCCGACGTCTTATACGGCAGGGCATGGCTGTTTCTTTGGATGCGTCCCTAGTCTTATGAGTAATCGTTTTACCTGGTAGCCTTTCCCCTTGCGACTGAGTGGCTCAGTAAGGGCCTGCCTGGGTGCAGCGTAACCCTGCCTGATAGCTGCAGAAACCCTCCGGTCGCACAGCTCACAACACAACGACGTTGCAACAGCACTTTAAGGGGAAGTCGCTCGTTGAACTTTATTGCTACGTCGTCAGCTGCTACGCAGTTGTGAGCTGGATGGGTGCTGTTTCACGCTGCTGGGTGGGAGTGCTGCTCGAATATCTCTCTGTCAACCATGTGCGAGAAATTCGTTCTCACATGCATGTGAGTCGGCCCCTTTGATTATATTCCCCTGTACTCCCCACTTACTTTGCATAGCGGACCTGTCCAGCTTGCTATGCAAAGCTGTCTAGCTCAAGAACTGCTTAGTCTTCAGGCCGTGCTGGTTTGGCCCGGTGGTTAAGGTGCTCGCTCGCCTCAAACGATCTATGTGAAGGTGAATATATTTGATGACAGAGGTCGTAAGCTCGAGCCCCGTGGCGGATGTGAAGCACCTGAAAAAGTCTTTTGACAGTTATAGACGGGTTACCGGTAGACAGACATGTTACCCATACCTGCTGACACATGCATATTATTATTGTCACTTGTGCTTGCAGGTGACAATAATAATAATAATAATAACAATGTGGCTACTGAATGCTTACTGAAAGCCACTTAGGCTGTGAATTCGCCATACAAAACTCTGCTGTGTAACACCTGCATAGTCTTTATGGAGTTACAGATGGAGATACATTGGATTGCAACAATAATAGTTTTAATAATAATTCGTTTGTATATCTTCCTATGGGAACTTGATCTCTATCCAGGAACTGTAAAACTCGCTGCAAGAGTAACAGTGACATGCATAGTAGATAACGATGGAACGATAGGGGCAGCAGCTGCTGCAGCTGGCGCTCCTATCGTTCGACGATTCGTGCGCCGGTGACCAAGCTCCGACATCGTAGCGACCGAAAGTCGCGTGCCTGTGCGCGCTTACCGTGCAGGCAGCAGCAACAGCAGCAGCAGCAGTCCCCGGCTCGAACGTTGAACTCGGAGACGGTGCTGGTGCTCAGAAATCGAGTGCCGCTGAACGGCATCGCGGACGATCCGTCGTTTGCAGTCGTGTTCGTCGTGGAGTACCTCGTATCAGAGCCATTGTCGGCGGAAGATCGCAAGGTGTGCCGACGCTGCTGCCATCTCTGCCCGTTTGCTCACCTGGGGGGGCCCGCTGTTACCACTCTGCTCCATGCTGCCTGTATGGGCGGACTCGGCGCGCTTTTCCTTACATCGCTCGAGCGAGTATTACGTACGGGATTACGTTCGATCTCGATTGGTGACACCCGCTGTAGGCCTCGAGAACGCTGGCCAAGACAAGAACAAATCCGGTGTGTGTTCGCTGGACAGCTTGGTCGCCGTTCGATGGCACGCCGCCTGCGAGCAACGATGAGATACAGGTTCGCCGGCGGTGGCGGCACCCTCGCGGCAAGGCGTGCACAGTGACATCGGCTGAGGGGCATTAGCTACGGGGATGGGTGGGGTGGGGTGCTGGGTGGCTCGTTTTCGCCGCCGCAAAACTCGTACGACTCGCGAGGGCTGTCATAGGTCACTCTTTTTGGTGGACCGAAACCGATGCCCGACAACATGCTGGTGTACAAGACGCCGAACGTCGGCATGGAGTCCTTCTCAATCGGTCGAGAGGTGCCTGGTTGGATTAATTTTTTTTTCGTCGATGGCCAAAGGGTGAGTGAGATGGCGGTTCAAGCCCTTGCTGTCGTGCGAATGAGAGGTGTGTCTCGGCTGTCCTCACCTGCACCTCCGTTCTATCTTCGTGGTGACACTGTAAAGATGTCTCTGTTACTGGCCACCCATTTGTCAGTTTATGCACCCGTCGGCAACGCGTCGCTTTTGGGTCCTTGGTGGGCTAAACGTTTCCAGTAGACTTCGGTCGTAGGCTCGCGGTAAAGGCAGATTCTGTCGTAATCTTGGGCCTCTCTTAATCTGAATCGTTTGATTGCATCGCTTCACCACTTCTCAGAAGTCCTGTCGCGACTTCCTTTCTGAATTTCCCCCTGACTTTGTCTCAGACTTTCCAGCGACGCCTCGTCCGAGTTTTGGGCTCAACTTTGGTTAACTTGTTCAAAATCGTTTCCCCATATATCGTTCGAGCAATGGCAATGACTATTCTTGCTTCCCTCCTCACTCGTGCCTCCATCTCGTCAATCACTCGTCAATTTGGATTAATGCTGCCTTGCTTTGCTCTCTCTCTCTCTCTCTCTCTCTCTCTCTCTCTCATATCTTCTCCCTCTCGTGTCTTTTTCCCCCTGAATTTTCAATGATCAAAAATCGCCATCACGCGGGATGAGCACTGGCACATGGCTAGAGGAGAGATCTAGAGCATCGTCCCTGCTCTTGTCCCTACAGGGCTTCGGAGACGAAGGCGAAGGCTTGGCTTCAGGCAACCCCGTGGCGACTGGCCCGGCGGCCTTGCTGACGCCGGGTCGTTCCCATGGCGAGGCCGGGCTGCTGCCTTTTGAGTCGGCAGCAACGAGGCCTCCGATGCCACCGAAGAGCACCAGGTAAGTGCAGCAAAGCAGGCGGCTCTCCATAGGGAGAGAGAGAGAGAGCAAGAGAGAGAGAGAGAGAGAGAGAGAGAGAGAGAGAGAGAGAGAGAGAGAGAGAGAGAGAGAGAGAGAGAGAGAGAGAGAGAGAGAGAGAGAGAGAGAGAGAGAGAGAGAGAGAGAGAGAGAGAGAGAGAGAGAGAGAGAGAGAGAGAGAAGAGAGAGAGAGAGAGAGAGAGAGAGAGAGAGAGAGAGAGAGAGAGAGAGAGAGAGAGAGAGAGAGAGAGAGAGAGAGAGAGAGAGAGAGAGAGAGAGAGAGAGAGAGAGAGAGAGAGAGAGAGAGAGAGAGAGAGAGAGATAGATAGATAGATAGATAGATAGATAGATAGATAGATAGATAGATAGATAGATAGATAGATAGAGAGAGCTTGAGTCGGTAAATGGGTGAGTGAGTGAATGGGCTGTATCAGGATCTTGTTCACAAGCAGCATCGGGGCTTCAACGATCCCCCATTAGCACTCCTTGCAGCTAGCTGGTATGTAGCAGACAAGCGGATGCTGAGATTGGGCCGAGTCGCTCGAAGCCGCTCCAAATCACAGAGTCATCAAGTTCGAAGTCACGAGGGCATCCAAGCGAGCAATTAGCAGTAATAGTAATGAAATGGTGATAAAAGCATGCATAGTTCCTTGTTTCTTCCATAGTTCCTTGAGATAACTAAATGTCTTTCTAGGCATTTTACCTCTGCTGGAAAGGAAGCAGGTCAATAGGTTAGTGATACGATGCAGCACAATGTCAGCACGTTCAAGCATACAGGGCAGTTCACTCGGACCAGCAACCCAGCAAATGCTGTGAGGAACCGGTGCGTTTTTAGCTTCCTTTTAAATGTCAGGCATGTCGTGGCAAATATGCCGATGCATGGCACCAGTGCACGAATCAGTGCATTTTGCAGGCTTCTGCTCACTGTCCCTTCCTCATTGCTTACTTTTTCAACCTGCCGTAGGTCGCTGCCAGCTCGGAGCGACGGCATCGTGGCCCACGATGTGGCTCCTGTCTGGTCCCAGCCCGTTCTGCCATCGCAGAGGCCTCAGCCTTTGCCTCAGACTTTGTCAGCCGCCGCCGCCGCCACTCTGCAGCAGCCGCTCCCCGACTCCCGGCAGCAGCAGCTGCAGCTGCCATATGCTCGGCAGCCGCTTGGAACCTCGGGGCCGGCAGGTTATCATCCGCTGGAGGTCATTCACCATCGGCAGGTGAGGGCTCCTTCCCTCGCCAACATTTCAAGCGCTGATTGGAGAGCAAGTGCGTCACTGCCCTCCCCCCCCGTCCTCTAGGCGGGACGTGATGTGACCGGAGAGAGCTCTCGGCCTCCGCCGGCTCACCCTGCCTGCGCGAAATCGCGTCTGAAGTCGCTAGGCACTATCTGACCTTCGCAGGCCGCCGCTCCGCCGTCATCGGAAGCTGGCGCTGCCGTCGATGAAGCTGACATTCGCGAGCTTCCGTTCACGCCGGTGCACGCGCCGGTGGTGACTGCGTCGCAGCTCGGCAGGAGGTGAGCTTATTGCCTGCAGCAGCCACCTCGGTGCCACGACCCGGCTCTCGTGAATTTCCCGGCTGCGGCCCTCGTGCGGCCGACGCAGGCAGGCAGGCGCGGTTCGTTGCAGCGCCACCGGTCTGTCGCGTGCCGCCTACGCACGGCTGTATTCCGCCGGCTTCCCGCCGATCCTCGACCGACACAAGGACGCACCGGAAGTGGTCGACCCGGGCGACGCTGTCGCATTCAGCATGCAGAAAGAGGATGCGGACATACTGCAGTGCAACGAAATTGTGTTCCAGTTTCTGGCTTTCGCCAGGTGAGCCGTCCGTCGGTCGTCGTCGTCGCCTCTGCCGCTCGGACCGAAAAGCTGCCTCCACAGTCCGCAGGCCACCGGCGCCCTCCCCACTGCCGGCGGTGTGGCCTCTGATTGCAGAAGCAGCGTCTACGCAGGACCTTACGTCACGCCGGCGACCGTATACTTCACCTTCCAGTTCTATCGCTTTCCCCAAGTGAAGACGGACAGGTAATCGCCGGTTGGCACTGGTTTTCGTTGGTTGTTGGCCTCGCTCTCGGCTTGTCTGTCGCTGGCGCTCTCCTCGGCGGCGGCTGCTGCTGCTGCTCGGCGGCAAGCTCGGAGGCAAAGCCGCTGCCGAGCAGCAGCAGCAGCAGCCGCCGCCGCCGAGAAGAAGACCTCCTGCTACCGAAGCTGTTAGCCACCGCCTGCTGCCGCAGGTTGCTGCTGGGCGCGCCCGAGCGAGACCTGACCGCCGACAGGGCGTCGCAGCCCTGCGTCCTGTACAAGCTCAACCCGGACGGCTCGGCCAAAACGGGCCCTCCAGGCTACCAGGTGAGCGAACCTCAGCAGTGCCGCCTGCCGGCGCGTTCTCCCTCCCCTCCTCCCCCCTGTTCGGTCCGTGCCGGCGGCGAACTTCCTGCTATCATTGCCACCAGCAGCCGAGCAAGCGTGTCGCAGTGGCCGGCCGACTTCGGCTGCCGGCCGTGTTTCGCCAGGCGTGAGGCAGGCATGCAACACGCCCGGCATGCGGCACTCTGCAGCCACTTAGCGGTATGGCTCCACTGACCGAACGCTTGGAACGAGGTTTGTCTGGCGTGGAACGAAGCTACCTCTGCCAACTTCTCCTCGCGTACCGAACCGATCGACTTCCGGCTTCTGTGGCCTCCCGCCGGGCCGCTCGTCCCCGACGTAACTTCCGACATAGCTCCGACGACGGGACTCCTGTCGCTCTGGAAGGAGCGGCTGAGCGGCCGTACTGATTCCGTTGGGTTGGTTCTGTCCGGTCGCTGCCGGCTATATCACTTGCTGTGTTCTAGTTGTTGCCGGCGTCAAGGGTATTCGAGCTAGAATAGTCAGCCGCGATATTTGTCGTTCTTACGAGTCTACGGGATCTATCGGGCCGGCGTCTGCTTAGCAGACGCCGGCCTTCGCCTTCGTGCAGCTGACCGCCAGTAAACTTATAAATCCTGTCAGTTTCTTGAATCATGATATGAGAAAACCTTGAAAAAAAATTCTTGATCATTTTTATTCCGCCGTAAATATGACTTAATATTCTGCAGGCCCCATTGCGTAAAAAAGAACGTAAACATATTATGGAATATTCCGCCGCAATTCGGATTGGGTGCGTATGGTTTTCTTTGAAGTGTGCCAGACAGACCAAGAAAATCACGCAAGTAGATCGACCTCACGCCCACTCATTCTTTTTAATGGTCCGCGTGTCCTGTTAGCAGAATGGGCGAGTCTTGTCGCCGCAGCAGCAGCATTCCCTCTTCCAACTCGCCAGTCAGCATCCTCTTAAGGACGTGGAGGTCTTTAAAAATACATAAAAATATACTTGCTTATATAGCGCTCTGTGCGTCTTCAACTTCAGCCCTCTCTTGGTTAGCGCCATAAATCGTGCATGCAACTACACTGCGGTTCGACGAGTATACGCCGCTATATGTTCAGTCGCTCTTTTAAAAAAATATATATACAAATATATATATATATTCTTGCAAGCTGGCAAACTTTCCTATAAGCAAGGCATGAACAATAAAGGTAATTTACTTCATAAGGGACCAAGTGAAGACTTCGAATGACACAAAAGGCTAATGGTGCAATTAAAGTCTTGTGAGGACATCAAATGTATTCGCTTATTATTTTTTGCCCTCCTTAATTTATAATAAACCAATTTTTTAACATTAGTTCCGCTTGGCCACGCCGTGAGTCGTTCAATGATTACGCTCATAGATAAACAGAAATCTCGCTGCTCGCTGCGTCTCCGCTTATCGCGGCTATCTCATTAGCGGCTCTCAGCTATAAAATTCAGCAATCTCGCGGCATTGCAAGATCATGAGTAGGTCCTACTAGGGCGTTGCCTAAGTCGCGACGGTTGCTTCCTCTCTTTTCCCGGCGCTAGCTGAAGTACCACGTCGATCCCGCGTTCCTGAAGCCCGGAGAAGGCAAGCTGTTCCTGCAGCATCTCTACAAGCAGACGCTGCACGTCGACGTCTGGGACGGCGACACGCTCCTGCTCGTCGGCTCCTGCGCGCTGGAGCTCAAGGTCAGGGTCAAGGTCGCCGCAGCCCTCGTCCGCGCTCCTGGCTGCCCTGGCGCCGCCGGCTGCCGGTCGCGCCCAGGCCACTGCAGCGCCGGCCGGTACTCGCGGGTCCGGCGCTGCAGTGGACGCCGCCGCAGGAGAAGAGCTCGCCGGAAGAGCCTCTCCTCGTGCGCTCGCGAGCACCCGGCACCCTGCCCCACCCCACCGCGCCCGCGGGCTTGGAGCTACTCTTTGCGACCGCGATGCTCGCTCCATGGATGCCGGCTTCGCGCAGCTGCCCTGCGAGCTCTGGAGCCACTCGCTCGTCGTGACGATCGTTGGGCCGGTCGTTGCAGCACCTCTGCCGCCAGGGGCGCGAGGCGGTGCAGTGCACGTACGAGCTGGACGTAGTGTCGACGGACGTGAGCGACGAGACGTCACTGCTGACCGGCGACGTCACGCGCGGCGGCAGCGTGCGGCCGCTCAGCGGCGGCGGCGGCCCGGCCGTCCGAGGCAAGCTGCACCTGCGCCTTGCCAACGTCGGCTTCCCGGCGGCGGACCACTCGGATAAGAGCGGTAGGGAGAAGCTTTGCCCGTCGCCCGCACGCCCGCCGCCCCGCGTAAAGCCGCGACGTCGAAAGGCCGAACTCCCTGGGCGGCGGCGGTCCGCGGCGATCCGTCGCTTCGCCCAGCGGCGGTCTGGCCTGCCCAGTCTGTCTGGTGCGTCGCCGACTCGTCGCCAGACTTTTTCGCGTGTCTTTTTTTGCAGCAGCGCGGTCGGCGACCTCGGCGTCCGGCCTGGCGGCTCGCCTGACCTCGGCGTCCGGCGGCTCCGGCTCGGCTCGTGGCTCGTTTTTCGGTGGGAGCCTTAGCGCCGGAAGCGACGGAGCGACTCGATCGATCGGTGAGGAGGCCGCGCCTCAGCGGAGCAGAGCGCCCGCCGCCACGAGAGCCGCGGCCTCGAGAAAAGGAGAGCGCGAGAGAGGAAGCGGAAGTAGGAGCGGCAGTCGCTTCTCGCGGCTCCATCTAAGCTCGCGTAGCACCTCGAAGAGCCGGCCGATGTCTTTTTTTTCGAGCGACGCCTTTGACGCCTGCAGGAGATGCGTATTGGCGATGCAATGACCAGAGAAATGTAATTCATTTGTTTAGCATCGAACGACTACAACTTAATCTCCACCCAGGCGCTTTACATATGCCGTAGGGATCGAGCCTGCGATCTTGGTCATCGAATGCGAGCACCGTGACCCCTGGGCCAAACCGGGCTTTGGCGCTTTGAAGGGGCTACTACAGCGCCCGAAAGTCGCAAAGTAAAGTTTATGGAGCGCGCACAAGGTCGGAAATGCTGAAAATGAAAGCCAAAACTATAGGCCCTTGTATAAAAAAAACAATAATCGCAAAGTTTTTTCTTAAAGAGATTCGGTTTCTCTATTTCTTGTCTTGTAGGCGACTTCCTAACTCGAAACGAAAGGTACGACCCTCTCGCCCCTGGGTTTCTTAAGTCGCTGGTTTTAAGTCCGAGGACCGTCGTGCCACTCTCACTTTGCAGGTCTTTTATACGACACACCTCATCGTTGGACAGCTTAATATCATAGCATCACCAGCATCCACCAGAAATTCGCTCGCCAACATCGGCTAGACAACTTCGGCGAAACTATTCGCGGGCACCTAGATATCGGAACTACATAAATGCGGCGAACCTTTTGCATAGGGCCTCTGCAGAATTTGAACCATAGCACCCAGCTCGACTACAGTGCGTCAAAAAGTAGTCGAGTGCTTCGCTGAAGCCTTTCGTTAAGCGGATGTGTATCTGTGTCCACGAGAGCCTAATCGTGCAAGCTTCTGCTTAGGCTGGCCCTAAGCAGTCGATAGTGGCGGTACGACGCCGCCGAGCAGCACACTCAGTTCCGACTGCGAGCGAGACGGCTCCGGTACACAATTGGCCGCCGATCGCCCTGCAGCTGCGGCCAATCCTGCACCTCGATCGCCCTGGGGAGCTGCGATTGGCACGTCGTGTTCGCTCGCCCGGGTTTCCTTGCGGCCGTGGCCGGCAGAGTTGCGGTATCGCCTCGTTTTGGCCGGGCAGGCCGTCTAAGCTTTTCTTTTTCGACTGCGATGAGAACGCCCTAGCGGCAGTCGGCTTGACCGTGCTCGGTGCTTGGCGCCCTTGCAGGGGTCGCGAAAAGGGTGGCTCGCGCCGAGCACCTGTCCCGCGTCAGCCACGAGCTCGCTCTGATGCTTCGCCACACGCGAATCGGCCTGCCGTCAGCCGAGGCGACCGGCGACGCGTCCCTCGGTCGCGGCGTCGGCGCCAAGGACCGAAAGCTGGCGCGCATGGACGCCGTCCGAGCGGCGCTGGACGCAGAGGTGGCGAGCGCCGACGAGCAGCGACGGCAGCAGCAGCGCTCGCTGGACGTGTACAGGGTAGGTGGCGCCAGCCTGCCCTCACTCCTCCCCTCCCTGCTCCCTGCAGCAGATCGATTGATCGTGCTCCGACGCTGAGCGAGCACCGGCGGCGCGATCGCGAGCTGCTATCGCCGCCGGCGATGGGCCGCTAACAGAGCCACAAGCAGCAGAAGGAGGAGCGAGCAAGCGAGCTGCGGATCATGGAGATGTATCGCTCGCAAATGAAGAGAGACGGCATCTTGGGCATGCTCAACGCCGCCGTCACCACCGAGCATGTCCTTCATCCGACCATGGGCTCGGCCGAGTTCTTCGAGTATCAGCTGAGCAACCCGCACAACGTCCCGCACACGGTCGTCATCGCCATCGACGATCCCGACCTGGGGTGAGCGGCTGTGCATCTGTCGCTGCCTCGCCCGCCCCCCTCCCCGCTGAGTTCTCTCTCATTCTTCAGTGAGTCCGAGTTGCTCCGTCAAATCGGCGGCAGCTGCCGCCGCGAGCTGAGCGAAATGTCGCCCTGGTTGGAAGCTTCCAGCTCGCTCGCTCGCTAGCGTGCCACTGCACCACTTTTACACTGCAGCGTGGTAGCCGAAGCTCGCGAGTGGCGCTACTTGAAGCAGCTCTGCGGAGGCCTGCAGCAGCAGACGCCTGTGGAGGAGGGCATGTTCGGTTCGCAGCCCACGCAACATCCGGAGATTTTCCTGCGTCCCAAAGAGACCGTGAATGTCCCATTCCGCTACCTGACCATGCGAGCGAGCCACGACGTGCCGCTGATGGTGAGGAGCTCGTGCGAGGACCGGAGGGAGCCGGTGCAGCTGCCTGCGGCTGAACGCCTCGGCTCAGGCATGCAGCGGTCTGAGCCGTCGCTCGATTTGCTCGTTCTCGCTGCTGCAGGCTGCCCCAGAAGACGGCGGCAAGGGCTACCGAGGAGACGCCGCCGCCTCGCAGTCCGACGAGGCTCTGACGACACGCGTGGCTCGCGCCGTCTTCAAGACCAAGGAGGGCGAGCACCTGCTGGCCGTGCTGTCGGTGCGAGCCGAGCCGCAGCCGCATGTCGTCGACCAGACGTTTCGCTTCTACCACCCCGAGCAGTCGTTCCTCAAGAAATCCGTCCGACTGCCGCCGTTCCACCGTGTTCGTGGTACGCCTCCCCCCGGCTCGCTGGCCGCGGCAGCTGCAGCGGGGCGGCTCTCAGCTCTCAGCCGAGCTGCTCGCTCGCACACCGCTGCTCTCCCTGCTAGGTTCGGCACCGTCGCTCGCGGCAGAGTCAGCCTCGTCGCCGTCGGGGCAGCTGTTCGTGCGGTGCAGCGACTCGAACGTGATATGCGAGTCGCGGAAAGTCACGCCCGGCGAGCCGCAAGATGTCTTCATTAAGGTTCGTGAGCGAGCGACCCTTGCCCCAGCTTGCTGCTGGCGGGCGTGGGAGCATGGTCAGCATGCATCAGCGCTAGCTAACTTGGCTCATGCATGCTCATCGCGAGCGTAATGAGCCCAAGCGCTGATGCTGTTCCCCCCCCCCGGCTTACCCGACAGGCACACAGCCCATTCCGCCTCTCCCCGGTTTGTTGCCCTATAGTAGTTCAATTATCTTTTTTCTCTATCACGCAGGTGGCGCTCGGGCTGTCGCCGCAGGTGCGAACGTTTTTTGTGTGCGTCTACGCCGACGCTTTCATGGCGAGGCCCGTGCAGATCTGGCAGATCTACGCGCACGCCCTGCAGCGCATCGACGTCAGCTGCACTGAGGGTCAGACCAGCCGCCTGTCGGTCATACTCCGGTACTCGCGAGCAACAGCAGCAGCAGCCCCTCGCCCCCACCACCACCACTGCTCCGTCGCCGAAGTTCAGCGCGCACTCTGAGCTCTCGCTGCGCTCGCATTGGTTTTCCGTGCGCTCTCATACATCGTTGATTCGATCCGTCTACGATCAGGGGCACACAGTCGTCGCGCCTGGTTCGCTGCTGCTCGTCGCACCCCCTCGAGATGGCCCTGCATCCGGTCGACCCGTTTGTGCTCGCCGCCGGCGCCGTGCACGAGGTGCACATGAGCGTGCGGCCGCTCGCTTCCGGGTCGCGCTTCTTCTACATCAACGTCGTCGACGTCGAATGCCACCAGCTGGTGCGCTGCTGGCTCGTGTGCGTCATCACGAGGCCTCCGATCGTCAGCAAGGCGTTCGAGCTGACTCTGTCTGCAGGTCAGTCGTGCAGCCGCCGCCTCCTCGCTTTGGCCCTTCCGTGCACACGGGCCGCCATCGTAGCACATGCTCTTTCTTCACATGATTTTCGCTCCTGCCAATTCCGGCTCGCCTCGGACCAGCATGCCACCGACAGTAGTCGTTGTCTCTTTCCGGATAGCCCCACCCTTCCTATTTGGCTAGCCAGGAATAATAGTAATAACAATATTACATTTGTATAGCACCTTCAGAGAACTTTATCTTTTTCTAGGAACTTTGTGTGTGCTATAAAGCAAGCATGACCGTATGTTTCGTGGTAACATGCACCGAGTCAACTTGCACAATGTAGTTAGTGGTAGCATGCATATAAGTGACCTGCAAGCAGTGAGTTAGAGAAGTTGAGACGGGATGTCACAAATGTGTGGAACAACTTGGATGTGGTATTCCTGTCTAAGCAGGCTTCAACTTTCGAATTGTTATGTAGCCGAAAGTGGACTGATAACAATAATAATAATTCGTTTGCCTTAAAGGGAACCAAATCTCTATCCATGCGCTTTAGAACTCTGCAAGAAGAGCAATTACCAAGGGTTAAAGACAATCGCGGTCGCTGCTTAGACCAGCAGGAAAGCGTCCTGGAAGGAAGCCATGTGGGCCATCGGCTATTAGGGGCACAGAGCTACTAACATGCACTGAAATATGCACAGGGGTAAGCACACAAAACGCACGTGAACGCAATAGACAAGTCCGCTGAGATGAAGGGAAAGGTGAACGGAACAGATGCGTCTTTGGCTGATTCTTGAATGATGCAGTCTTTCTGCATGGTGACAGAAGCCGAAAGCGAGCTCCAGACTTTTCTGTGCGAACGAACTGAAGGCCCAATCATGATAAAGATTTCATTCTAGCGTGAGTGGCCGAGGGTGACAACCGCTTCAACCGAGGAGGGGATGGTTCGGAAACACGTGACTGTAGAAGAAAGGGGGTCGAATAGGTGGAAGCTGGCGCAAGCGAGCGAAGCACGACCTGTAAGTCAGCGAGATGATCTTGAAGAATGCTCTACAGGGAGCCAGCAAAGCTCAAAACAAAGTGGTGTGACATGGCAGCTTCGCCGTTGACGACAGACCAGACTGGCTGCTGAGTTTCGCACCAGCTGCTGATGATCCCGGGTTTCAGACCGGAAACATTGAGGAGTTGAAGTTCTGGCGACACGCTTGGCCGGATCGTCGTCGTGAAGAGCAGTAGACGCCACGGTCTACTCACTACCTGTGCGGTGGCAGCCTTTGCGGGAGGCAGCTGGGGATCCGCCGCCGGCCGCGAAAGGCGCTGCTTCTGGTTACAGGTGGCGGAAGAAATAGCAACAAGCGAATCTCCTACATGAACCCGTACGGCGAGCCGCGTGTCTTCCACCTCGTCTGCAATCGTGCCGATCTCGTCCAGTTCAAGGAGTCTCGGCTCGAAATGGCGCCGTACGAGACGAAGGCCATAGGCCTGAGATTCGTGCCCGTGCCCAATCCCGGCTCGGCCGACATACTCATCTTCATAAACGACCCGGACGACAAGAACGAGGAGACTTTTAGCATCAAAGCTGTCTACCGCTCCGTCGACGACAACGCCACTGGCGACGGCGGCGACATCGATCAGACCTGAGCTGAGCGGTCCGTTAGAGCGGCCGCTCGGAGCCGCATGCGTCATCTCACTCCTAGCGTCCAGAGCCGCACCGGATTCGCGAGTCTTGTCCGGGGCTCCGTGCAGTGCCGGCCGCAAACGCTGCGGACAGTGGTCGCCCGAAGCCACCGCTCTACCGACCGTCGGGTGCACATTCTTCCGTCCGATTATCTGCCCCACGCTCTGTCGCTCGCTCTTCCGCTGCAGCGTCGCTCTCGAATCTTTCGCGAACGCTCCTCGAGAAGGAGCAGGAGATGCAAAGGAGTCGGAGGGCGTCGCTTTGGCGCGGCTTTTGCTAGGAACGCTTTTACCTTTCTTGTAGAAATTACAGTTTTACATTAGCGCTTGCCTAGCTGCTACAGCATTCGTTGGGCTTCGAGGGAGCGCAGCCGGCAGCCTGGGTGACGTTCGCCTACCGAGCACCTGCCGGGAAAACCGCGAAGCGGTGTAGCGCGGCCATCACAGCGATCCGCAGTTTCGGCTGCCTATGCTGCTTTGCACCGGCGAATCGCTGCTGTCTAATGCCACGCCCTCTTGCCAGTGAGTTAAGGGAGGACGCCCTCTGTTACGTCTAATTGCTCAAAGTCAAGACCTACGGTGTAGTTGTGGTAGCTATCGTTGCTTGTGCATGGAGTCAGGAGGGACGACGCATAATCTCGAAGGCCGACGTTATTAATTACTAGCTGTTGGCCGTGAAGAAATCATGGGAAGTTTCAGCTATGCATTAAAATGACGGCCAGAGTGTCTGCCGACCTAGCGGTCTGAGCCCCGCCTGCAGCCGAGCAAGGACTCCAATACCGGACCGGAATCTTCATCATAAGTGATGCGTTCGCTGAGCTCTGACATCATAAAGGTCAGCCAACTTTTTCGGGCTCCTTCCTGTTATTCCGGTCGTTTCTGTTGAGTTTCGGCTCTGAGCCGAGTGGCTCTTTTTGTTGTTCTTTCTCGCTTTTGTTAAAGGTACGCGCTTATGCTCTACTCGCTTGGCTGCTGTTTGTTCCCTATTCCTTGCTGTTAAAACTCACCTGTCCACAACGGTGAGCGGAAACCACGGGTTTTCTATGGAAGTCAACCTGCAGCCATAAAAAATCACGGAAAACTGCAACAGCGACTTTGAAAGGCGATTAGCCTTATTATCCGCTAATATGGCTAGTGCGCCAGCCCTGCTGTCAAGTCTTAGTTTTTTTAGTTTTGGTGCAAAATCTGTGGAGGACAAATGAAATCGTATTAAAAGTAATTATGTTCTTATAAAGCGAACCTAAATCTACATCTATGAAATTTATTTGTTGGCAACGGGTTCCGAATCAGCATTTGGTTGTGCGTACGAAACTTTCAGACGTTCTGACCATCTTTACAGTTATATTAACTGTCCAGTCAGCCCCGTGAAGAATCATGGACCAATTCTATATATGTGTGTCCCCTCATCGCTTACCAAAAGCAGACGCAGCAAAGGTATGTTCAATTTCACTATGAGACTGCATGTTGCAGCTATATACATGCGTGAGACGAAGTCTGTTGGCTACCGAATGCGAACCGAAATCCGCTTAGGCTGTGAGTGCTCTATACAAACTCTCCTGCATAACACCAAAATGGTCTTTGTGGAGTTACAGACGGATACATTACATGACATTTTATGCAAAATATCTCCCCTCCCCTTTTTGACATGACATTCGTTATTGCTGTCACGTCGTAGGAATACTATAAATATCGTAACGGGAATAATACAAGCTGAACGCCAGTGGCTAAGTGACTTAATAACTAACTTACTAACAAACCTATCTAATTACAGGGGTAGATTTATTATTATTCTCAATACTTCCGGTCTCTAGACGCTGGTGCCTACGTACCGGGATGATTGGGCTAATTGCCTAATTTACATTAAAAAGAATCGTGGCAGAGTCATGAAGAGGTGCGAAGTCCTCGTGCAGCTTCCAACCGAGAGATGAGTATTTCATTGGTTTCAGCAGTTAAAACACTGGCGCACGGCACCTTAAATCAAACATAATAACAACTGGTATATATCCCTATATGGTCCCTATGTGATGCAAGTGACAAGCGTTAACACACGACATTTTTAAGACTGAGACGATACGGAAAATGAATACGGCTAGACAAAACTGGTAGCACCGCAGGGGCTTTAGAAAGAGGAGAGCGATGTAGAGACGAGGAGATGGATGGATACAGAGAGAAGGAGGGACACACACACACAGACACACACATACAGAGAAACAGACAGACAGATAGGGAGACACAGACAGAGAGACAGACATATAGGGAGACACAGACAGAGCGTGTGTGTGTTTGACAGATCGATGTGTCGATGATGCAAATACGCTGACTGGCCAGCATGCATGCAAGCAAGCAGGAGGGGCAGGCTTTACGGTGAACTATGTACGAGATAGTAATCAACATGATGAAACTCACTGCTAAAGATCTCAGCAGCAAGCTCTAGGAAGCCGACTACACATGTTCCCTACTTGTCGCACATAACACATTTTATATAGCGCCCTCAGAGAACTCTTTCTAGGCACTTTATATTTGCTGTAAACGAAGCATAATCGAATGCCATTAGCTTCCAAAGTGGCTCTTTAGTGGTCGAAGTACTCTTAGTAGTACTTCTTACTCTTAGTAGTACTCTTTAGTGGTCGAAGTTGTTAGGTCACAGGTTCATTCAAACGTAGGCCGGGCTGCCGAAAAAAGCCACTAGGCCACTGCAGCTGGTGATGAATAGGGCTGCAAAGACTAGTTAACAAATCTCAAGAGGTTTGACCACATGTCTCCTTTGCTGAAGGAGCTTCGATGGCTTCCGTTTGATCAACGGATACAGAGTCAAGTTCTTACGCTGACCCACAGGGCCCGCCACGGCTTATAGTAGTAATAATAATACATTTGTGTAGCGCCATCAGAGAACCGAATCTCTTTCTAGGCACTTTAAAGATGTAATAGAAACCATTACCAAATGATTGGTAGTAACATCCGCAAGCAGCAGGCACAGTGCAAGCAGGCATATGTACACGAAGGGCAAATCCCAAAGACCCACTAAATGCTGTAATTAACAGGTGTTTTAAGCTTCTTTTTAAATGTAGTCAAGTCAGGCGACGTTGTGACGTGCGTTGGTAGTAAGCTCCAGGCTTTGGGAGCATACGAACTAAAAGCACGGTCTCCAAAGGTTTTGAGGTTCGTACGAGGTATGGCTAAACGACTCGAGTCAGGACAGCGGTTTTTGTACGATTGTCGGCCTGGTAGGGGCTTGGCTCCTTCATGACTAGCTGAACTGCCGTCTCCTTTGCTAAAAGAGCTAGGATGGATGCCGGTTGAGCAACAGATACAGAGCAAAGTTCTTACACTGACCCACAAGGCCCGCCCCGGCTTGACTCCTTCGTACTTAGCTGAACTGCTGCACCAGTTTAAGGCTCCTCATGCCCTCAGGTCCTGTGTGGACAATAAATTAGCTATTCCATTCCTCCGCTTAAAGACTGTTAGCGACAGAAACTTTCACTCTGCAGGTCCTAGACTGTGGGATGTACTTCCACAATTCTTACGCATCGACAACTACTCTTCTGCTGCCGACGGTGGCACACGTCCTTTTCCAGCATGTTCCAGTGCTGCTTCTTCCATGCTACGTCACTACCTCAACTGCTCTCCTGACTCAGCTGTACTTTTCACGTTCTCTTCGTTGCATGAAATGAAGGCTGTTAGCAACCGAATGCGTACCGAAAGCCACTTAGGCTTTGAGTTCACTACAGAAAACTCTCCTGGTACGTGCACACGAAGAAGAATCACGAAGACCTACCAAATGCTGTAAAATAAGCATAACATGGTTAAAGGTGACCATTGCCAACATGCAAAACATGGTTAGTGGTAGTATGCAATGTCAGCATGCACAAGCAAACAAAGAACGAATCACACGGACCCACTAAATGCTGCGATAAACAGGTGCGTTTTAAGCTTCTTTTTTAAATGTCGTCAAGTCAATGGGATGTCATGACGTCAGTGGCGAGTGAGTTCCAGGCTTTGGGAGCTTATGAACTAAAGGCACGGTCTCCAGAGGATTTGAGGTTGGTTCGAGGCATAGCTAAACGACTTGGGTCAGAATTAGAGAAAGTCTGCTGCCATCCATGTGAGGATGTCAGCAGTACATGCAGCAAGGAAATTGAGAGAATTTGATGTGCTCATGGGCTGGGAGGGATCAACACGAAGATACAACTGAGTGTCATCTGCATAGGAGTGAAAGCCTAGATTGTGCTTGGCAATCACATCGGCAAGAGGGAGAGTACAAACCATAAAAGGAACCAAGCATGGAGCACTGAGGTACCAAATACTTCACTGGTTGCATGCTGCCACTAATCATACTTACATGCTGACCCTGTGCATTTCACCCCTAACCACGTTATTTATGTTGTTTATCAAGCATGATATTTCTACTCACCATTCAATCGTATTTCCCTTGCAGCAAATGTAAAGGGCCTAGAAAGAGATTGAGTTCTCTGAGGGCGTTCTCTTTATCAAGTGTATTATAATTATTACTATTATTATTGGGACGACCTTTGTCTGCTCACACCCGTACTCTGGAGTCTGATAACATTACCATCCGCAAACAGATTTGTGTAAAGTGTGTTTTATATTTATTTGCACTGCTGCTTTGTTTTTACCACTTTTGTTAAATTCAAAGTGCACTATCTTCATCTTCCGACAACGGAAACCGAATTATTTGCTGGATCTGCTGTGATTTTTCTGTGTCGAATTTTCCTTCATACTCGACGGCTGAAACCTAGTAGATACATAATAAAGTCTGAATGTAACCAATACATAACTAAATGCAGTCGTTACTAAAAGTAAAATGCAAAATACTTGGCATAAATCTTCAAAATTAAAGTTATACTAAACGGACAAGTCTGACCAGCTCTAGTTCAGCCTTCGAAGCACCACAAGATGGGATGCTGGAAGCATTTGCAAGTCGCCACGGACGGTTAGCAAAAAAAAAACTACTGCTTCAGCAAAAGCGTGCATAATATAAAAAATATTTAATGCTGTGTCTTAAGGGCTGCAGCAAAGATTGCTCTCATTAATGTCACACCATTGTATCCAATATGCGCTTAGTGGGTAGCTTGGTACAATAATGCACGGGCATACCATTTGACATAATCGACAGCCGTGCAGCGGCTCCGGAAGCGAGCTGACATCACGTGACGAAACAGCAGGCAGGCATCGCAGATCAGCCGAAATTGCTTGCCCTGACCGATCGGCGATAAGCCGACTCGTGCATCAATGAACGATGCACCGAGAGGCCACCGACAGCCCCCCCCCCCCCGGCACACGGTTTAGAAGTGCGTGCGTGGAAGCACCCAACGTGACGTGCCGCGACATTGATAGAGCACACATTGACAGATAGAGCACACACGCACAGCCAGGCAAACGAGAGGCTGCACGAGAGGCCGGTGCAGTGCTCTCTTGCATATCAAGAGAGCACTGGGTGCAGTGGAGCCTGTCATCTTGTCAGTGGGACGGAGTTTTGTAGCTAGGGGAGCCTACTGACGAACTGCCCGTGGGGCCAATGACCTGGTACTTCTCGTTGGAGCTGCCTGTCCTAACCACGTACTCGAGAAGCTGCAGCGGAGTGCGGCGTCGCTTCACTGTGAGAAAGCGATTCGACGAAGCGCCGCCGTAGCTCTTGCTGACCAGCGTCAGCTGCCGCGCCAACAGGTGAATGATCTTTCGCTCCTCCGAGCTGAAGTCGGTGGAAAAAACGAGATCGGTCTCATTTGCAGACGAAGCATAGTCAGAGAGAATCCTTGTCACGGCTTCTCGGAACGCTTCGTCGCAGCCTCGGGTATCTCCTCCGCTCCTCAGCTCGCTGCTGCTCTTGAAACCAAGACCTGTTAGAGAGTGCACACGTCGGTGAGCAAGCGCAAGTGCTCGTGCATTGGATTAGTCGAGTGCCTAAGCTGGCTTATAGTGGAGAAATTCATTGCTTGAGAGTCCACTTCGGCATGTCCCTATAGTCGTGCCGCACCAGAATTACGAGAGGGGGACGTGGACCCGCCAGATTCTCAATTGCCATAAAAAGATTTGCGAGTGGCTATGCGAGTCCTATCTGGCCGCGAACCAGCTTCTTCTGCTTGAAGACCTTTAGTGACAGGTGCTTTGCTTTGGCTTGGGAGCTTTCTTTGGAACTGTGGAACCGCATGAAATGTTCGAATTCCACCCGACGCTCCCGGCAGTTCCTCTCAGAGAGCTGGTCAAGCTATTTACTCTACTTCTCCCACTTCTCGTGCTTTCCGTATTATCTAGGTCTCGTGAGGCGTTGCTGGCCAGAAACTGCGCAGCGCCAGGCAAGTGCTGAAAGGCCAGCGCTGAAGACCGGGCTTCCAGAAACTTCCACAACCATGCAAGCCTCGGGAGGAGGGGGAGGGGCTGATTGCCCGACTAAAGACGACGACCACATTCCATCGGTCGGCTCGGCTGCAGCGATTGCCGCCAGAGCCGCTAGTAATAATAATAATAATAATTCACTTGATAAAGCGCCCTCAGAGAACTCAATCTCTCTCTAGGCGCTTTACATTTGCTGTAAAGTGAAATGCAATTGAATGGTAAGTAAAATCATGCTTGAAAAACAGACGAGATGAATAATATGGTTAGGGGTGACATGCACAGGGTCAGCATGCAAACGTGGTCAGTGGCAACATGCACGGTGTCAGCACGCGTAAGCACATCGAAGACGAATCACAGGGACCCACTAAATGCTGTCCTAGATAGTGAAATAGTGAGCAGGGCACACGATGAAAGTAGTGATCCCATTGGCCCTGGACCCTGGAGACAGATCAGCGATCAGCTGAGCTGAGCTCGGCCTGCTTACCTGCTCGGTTGATGACACCTTCGAGCTGCACAGGCTGCTCTATTCCATCGGACGATTTGCCTGCAAATCGCAGAGCCAGACAGCACGTGGCGACGAGCGAAGCGCCGTTTACTGGTATGAACGTGCGACCGACGGCCAAGGCTCTGCAATCGGCCACGGATCTCGGCTCGAGTCCGCGCACCGGCCGCGCCTACCTAGCCCGCCGCCCTGCCAACCCAGCTTCTGCATCAGCTTGCCGCCGACGCTGTCCTTGCCGATTCGGGCCCCAGCGGTCGATGAGCGCACGTCAGTGGGAGTGATCTCGACGTCGCTGGACAGCGCACCGAAAACGTCGTCCTTACTAACAGCTGAAACGGCGAGGACGAGCCGAAAGGTGAAGCCGAAAAGACGTACGAGTCGCCTCGCTGTACACACCGAAGTCGAGGAGCGCGCAAGGGCAAACGGACGGACAATAGTGTGTGTAGTCGGTGCCACCGACCACCGACACGTCTGCTACTGGCTCACGTGTCTGCTGGAGGCGACATCATTCCTTACAGACTCGGCGGTTCTCTGCACAGGAATCATCTTTCGTGTTGCAACGCGATCGAAGTGGAACCGATGCACGAATTCCCGTTGCACTTTAATAATCACCGGGAGGGGAAAGGGAGCTGGGAAGGCAGGTCCATGACCTACCTTCCCACCTGTTCTGCCAGATAAAGAGTGCGGGAAAGGACGAAGGTCGTGCGGCAAAGGTCGTGCAGCAGCAGGCAGCAGCTGGCATTTACTGCTCACCTGGGCAGTCGAGGTAGTCGCTCGCTCCACGAAGCTGCACCACCGTGTAGCAATGCTCCTGCAGGCGGCCGAGCACGAGCTGAGCTGCCGCGCGCTTGGCACTCGCCTTGTTTGCGCCTGCAAACGAGTGCAATCCGCCAATCATGCCACCCTCGATGCTCGAGCGCTTCACCCGGCAGGCACTCCCGACAGGCCGATGCAGCGATGGCCGCCAACGTCAGCATGTGCTCCTCCTTGCACAAGCTCCCTATTGACGCGTGCAGCTGGCATGTTCGGTGAGAGAGGCGTGGCAACAACTGCCAATAACGGGAGACATGGAGGTAAGCACCGATCAACGAATCGATCAAACAGTCAATCATCGATCACCAAATCAATTAACCAACCACACATCGGTCAACCAATCTTAAGTATCGACTAGCCGTTCGATCAAAGAATCGAGCAGCGATCAACCAAATCAAACAATTGACCAATCATGCACCACACAATCGATCAACGAATCATGTATCGATCAAAAAAAGTCGATTGACCAATCAAGCATCGACCGAGATAGGACTTGGGTATCAACACCATCAGCTGCAAGCCTTAATGTCATGAACAATAATTTCCTCTAAATTTGTGCCGGGAAATCGCTATCAAAGTCATCTCAAACATGCTCGGTCTAGATTAACGAGTGCAGACGCATGCAGCATCGTGGCCGAATGGCAGCTCTTACGTCGGAGGAGCTCGAGTAGTGTTTGACCTCCACCTAAACGGTGCGTGCGCTATTAAAATTACGAACCACAAGCGGTCCAGCTTATGACCGATGCTTCATGCAATAAGCACATGCAGCACATCTATGCATTGTGTTTGATTACTTAAGAAGCCAAGTACCTAACATTGTTGAAATTCGGACCTGCTTAGACAGGGACACTGCATCCAAGTTGGTCCGTACATTTGAGACGTCCCGTGCCAACTTCTGAAATTAGCTGCTTGCTGATCTACCGGCCTGTGCAATCAGGCGCTTACAGTTGGTGCAAAACCTGGCAGCTACGCTCGTCTGTCGTGAACCAGTGTCCGTAGTTGCCACATCACACGCTGCTCGCCGACCTGCACTAGCTCCCAATCAAGCAGCGCATCGACTTCAAGGTTTAGTCACTTACTTTTCGGTCCTGTCATTGTCTGGCTCCAGCCTACCCACCAGAACTCTCAACCTGGATAGGCATAGTACTCCCACCCAGCTCTTCAGACTCAAATATCGTTTAGCTATGCCTTGAACCAACCTCAAATCCTCTGGAGACGATGCCTTTAGTTCACACGGCTCTCAAATCATGGAACTCACTCCCGACTGACGATATCCCCCAGACCTACACATTCTGACACTGCATGTTACGTTGACACTGTGCATGTTACCACTAACCATATTATAAATGTTGACATCATGCGTGGTACTACTAAGTATATATGGCAATACTACCTTTACAGCATATTTAAAGTGCCTAGAAAGAGATACAGTTCTTTGAGGGTGCTACACACATTTATTATGATTACTATTTTATTAAATCGGGAGATGAAGTGAAATTAAATTAGTTAAATTGGCTAAATCGGGGAAAATTAATATACAAAGTAATTAAAAAATTAAATAAAAATTACTACAATTTTTAAATAAATTAGTTAAATCGGTAGATGACACGATGGCAGTCGGAATTGAGTTTTCGAGTTTTTTGGGAGCATATTAACTGAAGGCACGGTCACCATGAGATTTGAAGTTAGTTATGGACATAACTAAACGACCGGAGCAGAACGAACAAAAAGCAAACGAAGAGCACGTGGTGCTACGGGAGGCCCGAATGAAACTATTTCAGAAAGGTAATATAATGTATATCTCCATCTGTAACTACACAAAGCCAATGCGTGTGTGTGTGTGTCACGCTGGAGAGCTTGCTATAGCGCACTCACAGCCTAAGCGGTTTTCGGTATGCATTCGGTAGCCAACAGACTTTATCTCACAAACAAATATAAAGTGAGAAGCATAGCTGAGTCAGGAGAGCAGTCGAGGTAGTTAGTAGCATGCAAGTAGCAGCTCACGACGGCTGGAAAAGATGCGCCCAAGTCGGCAGCAGGAGAGTAGATGTCGTTGCATAAGAACTGTGGAAGTGAGTTCCACAGTCTCGGACCTGCAGAGCTAAAGCTTCTGTCGCCAAACGGTCTTTCAGTGAACGAACAGACAGCTAATTGATTGTCCATAGATGGCCTGAGGGGACGAGGAGGCTGAAACTGATGGAGCAGTTCAGCTTTGGTATGAAGAGGCCAAGCCCTGGCGGGCTTTGCGGGTAAGCATAAGAACTAGGCCGGAGCAGGACAACGAATGGGAAAGGTGAGTGACAGAAACTTGAAGTTAATATGCTACTTGATGGGAAGAAATCGCATGTCGGTGAGAATTTATGTAATGTGAAGTCCATCTTAAATAAATAAATAACAAATAATAATGCATTTTGCATTTGATATAGCGCCCTCAGAGAACTAAATCTCTTCTAGGCACTTTAAATTTACTGTAAATGAAGCACGATCGAATGGTGTACGACAGATAAGCCTAGCTGCCGAGTGTTTCACCAGCTGTAAGCATCTTGTTGCACAGATAGGAAGACCTACAAGTAGATACTTACATAAGACTAGTTGAGATGTCACGCATGCATGGACCGGTTTTTTGCAATGTTACGTGAGTGTAAGCAGGCAGACATGACTAAAAACTGATGTGCTCATCTAGTAACAGGTAATTTGAAAAGGGGACATCCAGAAGGTGTACAGAGGCTTCAGGGGATTTGATCGAGCCGATTTGGAGGGTTAGGCTTTCCGGTCTCTGAGCAACATTTGGTTAGTCCACAATCATTAAGTTGGCTTTGTCGTCATTCATTTTGAGAATATCTTGCTGCCATCCAAGTGCGAATGTCAGCACATACATGCCACAAGAGAGCTGAGAGTTTGAGATGCTGAAAGGCAGGGAAGAATCAATGCACAAGTTAAATAGCCTGTCATATATATATATAATATATATAGTTAAATAGCCTGTCATCAGAATTAAAATGAAAGCCATAATAAGCTGCATCTTCAGTAGCTGTGACCACAGTCAGGAGTCTGATCCAAGATGCATGGGCTGGGTGGTGGCTGCAATGACAGCAACATTGTGAAAGCAACACACAATTGCTGCTTACGGAAGCCAGAATGGACGATCCTCTTTTTTAAGCACATCAGTGCCTGCCTTGACGAGTTGAGGTCACCAGGATGCTTCATAAGACGGTTGATCGCGTGGCGGCTCCGCCTGGGGGAAGAGGAGTGGCGAAGTCTCTTACCCGTGCCTTTGGCCACTGCCACGTCGTCTATAAGTAGGCTGCATGCGTGGCATGGCACGCCAGGAAGCTGCTCGTACAACCAGCTGAAGTTGACGCGATTCACTGCGAAGCTGTTGGCCAAGATCGCAGCAGCCGTCTCCAAGCCACTCGGCTGAGCTCGATTTTGGAATATGATGAAGTCACGGCCAAAGGGACCGCCGGCTCCTACATATCGGTCGAGCTGCAGAAGGCAGGCAGAGGCGCCATCCTGCAACGAGCAGCAGCTCGTCAGAGTTCGTAAAGCATCGCAGCGTGTACAGGTGCGCCACAATGTAAAAGGTACAGGTGTACAGTTTCGACACAACGTAAAAGGTACAGGTGTCCAGGTGCGCCACAATGGATGCCGCACGGATCCACCGGACCAGCAGCCGTGCAGCCAACGGCACATTATAAAAATACGAGTATATATATAATATATATATATATAATATATATATGTGTATATATATATATATATATATATATATATGTGTATATATATATATATATATATATATATATATAAAGTGGCCTGCTAGTCCTCGTGTCTTTGTTTTTAACTCGCTCGACATGTTTTTTGTTTTATGCACCACTCTACTTTCTGGCACGCTCGGCTTGGGCTGATGAATATTTTTTGTATATATATATATATATATATATATATATATATATATATATATATATATATATATATATATATATATATATATATATATATATATATATATATATATAGACCACCAAAAAATATTCATATATATATATATATATATATATATATATATATATATATATATATATAGACCACCAAAAAATATTCAGCAGCCCAAGCCGAGCGTGGCAGCCAGAAAGTAGAGTGGTGCATAAAACAAAAAACATGTCGAGCGACTTAAAAACAAAGACACGAGGACTAGCAGGCCACTTTAGCTGCCGCTCTGAGAGCTGTGCACATCGAGGGCAAGGGCAAGCTGCAAACCATGAGCGGTGGTGTGAACTGCCCCCCTCGTCTTAGGAGAAGGGACACTTGTTTAAACAAAAAGGCTACTTAGCAATTCATTCAGAGCATCGGGCCACCACGCTTCCTGTTCATCAGCAGGCAGTTCATTAAATGCACCCATACACTCGTCAGGCAATCTCTGCACCGCATGCATTAAACCCGTCAGTCACAAACAGCAGCGGCAGGCGTGTAATGTAACGTGTCTCCATCTGTAACACCACAAAGACTATGTGGTAGCTCTGCAGGAGAGCTATGTATAGCGCACTCGAGGGCACTGTCAGGAGGCATTCCTTAAGAGTGAAGTTGATTGTTGGGCAGAAAAGGTTGCGCAATCACGCACGAAGGCGAATCGATCATTAGCAGGTTGTCCATCGATCAATCGACCTGATTGGTTATTGGTTGTCCATCGATCAGGCACGAGAGAGTGAACTTGTAGTATTCAGCCCCAGGCCCTGGGCTAAGGTGCCCACACTTTGCGACCAGATCGTGGGTTCGAGTCTTGCAACAGGGTAAACAGAAGTAACCAGCTGCACGCAGAGCGATTGGCCTACAGGGCTCTTCTACTGCCATACAAATGAGGCTGTTGAATCAGCCAACCTGCACTCTAGCCTCTGCGCTTTAGCCCCGGCATAGGTTACCCGACGTGACAGGACAAAATGTCCCGACCCAAAATGTCCCGGACATAATGTCCCAGGACAAAATGTCCCAAGACAAAATGTCCCTATACAAAAATGTCCCAGACAAAATGTCCCCGCACATGTGATATAAGATTAGTAATATTAATGTTATTTTGAACAGATTTTCTCAAAAGCAAGAGGGAAATAAATATAAAAGAGTAGGAAGTTATATCCAGTCAGTTTCGGTCCTCGCAACGCCAAATTTCTTTTCCATCTGCACCATTTCTATGCTTCGTGAATAAGAATCCTCCGACTACAAGCTTCCCTGTTCCCTTCTGTGACGTTGTGAATTTCAGCATCTTCCTTAATTTTTTGTTTTGTCTTTTATTAAACATTCGAATTACATTTACAGTTATATAAATACTAATCACCTCGAAATCTTGTAAATTATTTATTGCACTGCACATCTTTCACCTACTATAACAAACAGTTTTTAGTATAATATCCTTCACTGCAACTTCCACATATTTATACGTTTACAGTGAATCAGAAGCCGTTCATTAGTAAATATAACTGTAAACTTTGATATCTTATCATGTAAGTTTGCTTGATTAATAAGACTATGGCACATGGGTTCATTTAAAGAGGCCTTTGATTAACTAAAGATGACTTCATTTAAAGAGGCCTTTGATTAACTGCACATGTATATGTCGAGACTGATGATCACAAGTAATCTCTCTTCAGTCTTCATTAAATATTAAAACTGTACATGCTACATTTTATTGGTGAAATATCGAAGCCTATTAATTATTATATATTTAAAATAACATGAATATGATTAATTTATTGTAACATGTGGGGACATTTTGTCCGGGACATTATGTCCGGGACATTTCGTCCGGGGACATTTGGTCCTAGTACCGTTACCCGAGCATTGCGACCCAGGTAGCGGCTCTCGTAAATGACATGAGACTGTTAAACATAGACAGACATCGATAGAACCGATAGATTCGGACCGTGGCAAAAGGTCATCCAGATCGAACTGCTTCAATCTCTCCAGATCTAGAGAGCATCGGTATCGAATTTCAGACAGATGCCGACTATTGGCCAAGTAAGTCTAGACACATTGACCTGGCAAGAGAGAGCACAGGTCGCATTAATACGAGCCGCATCCATTTCCACAGCGAGCCCTGCTAAATCCGATTTCCTCCAGTTTCATCAGCCAGCGGCCAAAGGCTCGCTTCAAGGCCGCCTCCAAGAGCGGATTCAATCTAATTTTAGTAATGCTGTGGCTCTTTCGACTATCCTAGTTCGTCGAATCTCTATAGATTTCTTTTTTGCTCTCTGTGGTAACGGTTCACTGAGACTGAAGCACGAACAGCCAATCGCCAAGTATACAAGGCAGAGCAAGAGGGGGGCATTCGCCGGCCGAACCCCCAACAGCAGGCGGGCATTTCCCGCCCCCATAGAGCAGGGTAGTGAGGTGCACAGGCATTCTTTTTTTTTCTAGAGAACTCAAGATACAGCCTCTAACCCAAAGCATCTTACTGGCGAAAAAGTGAGTGCAGTAAAGATGCGACCAGGGATCGTACAAAGAGAGGGGCCCAAAGACATGCGACCGGACTGATACCACTACTACGTCGTACTACTACGGTACTGGCATCTCACATGTATAAGTAAGTACTTGTTGCTTGTAGGCTGCTGCAGCCACATTACGGCTGGCTGCCTTTAGAACTAAAAAACTCGGCTGCTTTAACAGCCTCATCTGTATAGCGATTGAGTCTTATAGGCGATCACCACCATTTGCAGTTGGCAATAAAGAATCACTCAACTGCAGGATTCGAGCTCATGACCTCTGTCGTGAAGAGCGAGCACCTTACCTCCTGGACTATCACGGCCGAGTAATTTAATGTATCTCCTTCTGTAACTCAACAAAGCCATAAAGACTAAATGGGTGTTACGAAGGAGAGTTTTGCATAGTGCACTCAAAGCCTAAGCGACTTTCGGTACGCATTCGGTAGCCAACAGACTTCGTCTAACGCAACAAAGAGAAAGTGGGAAGCATGGTAGAGTCAGGAGAGCAGTTGTGATAGTGAGTAGTGTGGTAGCAGCTCAGGACCGCTGAAAAGGATGAGCCATAGTTAGCAGCAGGAGAGTAGTTGTCGTTGTGTAAGAATTGTGGGAGCGAGTTCCGCAGTCTAGGACCTGCAGAGCTAAAGCTTCTGAGTCGCCAACGGTCTTTAAGCGGAGGAGCAGGACAGCTAATTTATTGTCCAGTAATGCGATACAGTAATGATATCCAAATGCGCTGATGTTGTCCACTTCCCACTCAAGCATGCTTACATACGTCTTCTATAGCCAGGTTGCCGGTTGGTTTAGCTTCTGCTATTCTGCTCGTTTGGCATTTCGTTCCATATAAGAGCTTGGAGGCTACGTTTGACCGCAATTTTACGCCTCCGACCTCAGGTCACGGGCGGTTAAGCTACGATGCTGCAGCTCAGGTGGCTACATATGATCACGCATGCATCGCTGGGACTGCAGCTAACATTTCGGCCATATATGGACATGCCCAAATTGGATCGTGGTTTATCGTCGCGAGCCTGCCCTATTCCGAAAGTGAACGGACAACTTAAACGACTCAATAAACGACCTCGGTGCTGCCTTATGCTCACAGCTCGATGCTAGCTGTCCAATAGGCAGCTCACTATGGGCAAAAGAGGATGAATTCTAACTTCCAAGTCAATCGCACTAACACAACCTTTGATTACTAACTTTTGATAACTATCAGAAAGAACTATCAGCCTCAGCTTGGAATTATTCGAGCGTCTGGTGGACTTCTTCGAGTTTGTGAATACTGCGATCCAAAAACCACGGTGACCCGCACGGATTAAAAAGAGCCGATTACAGCTGTTAGAATGAAGGCGTGGCTAGTGTAATGCAAAGCACAAGAATAGCAATTTAATCCACTACGACCACAAATTGCTGATTTATGACAATGACCATGCATACCAGTGTCGGCTTTATTTTTCATCGTTTCTAATCGCCTCGGGCTTCTCGCTTCCGGTAATAATAATAATTATCATAATAAATTTGCATTGCGCCCTCGAAGAACTTGATTCCTTTCTAGGCACTTTAAATATGCTGTAAAGGAAGACCGATCAAATGGTTAGAGGTTACATGTACAATGTCTTCAAGCATAGTGATCTCTGATTGCCGACAACCACGAATGCCACCATTAGGTCTGTCACCGATAGATATGCCACAACTAAGTCTGCAACTATAAGGTTTGCACCATTAGGCAGCAGACTTAATAGTTTCGGCTCAGCAACCAACTGCATTAAGAACACAGCACATGAATTCAGGTAGTACTGCAGAATTTGACTCAAGCACGTAAGCAATCGTTTGATGCCAATCATTTACGTCCTGTGCTGGGTGCCATAGAACGGTTGTACTGATAGCTCAATCAACAGACCATTGAACCACAAAACCAGATGTTCCCGGTTTATTATCGCTCGATACGGTTGTGTCTGATCTCTAAGACTCACCGCAAATAGTCTTTAATTATTACGTACTTACAAAACTGCAGTTGGCAAGGGCTTTGCTTTTCTGATGCTGCAAACGATGTTTGTCTTGGCAACCGTGACCTCCTTAGCCTGACAAGCGCCGGCGTGATTTAAAGTTTAGTCAAGACAACCGAAGAGCTGCTGAAACAGGCTGTTGTTGGTGGTGCCGGAGGCTGGACGCGGGTCTATGCATTACCTACCGTTCTGCGAGCGATGATGCTAAAATACTAAGTGTGCCAACTACTATTTGCAAATGGCTGGCTTATCCTTATGTATCCAAGGAATCTCTACTAGCTCCTTCCGCTCGGTTGTAGGACATTTCCCCCTGGACGTTTCTTCCCCCGGACATTCCCCCCCCCCGGTAGACCCTAGGACATTTCAACCCGGACATTCCCCTGGGGTAGGACATTTCCCCCTATGTTGATGAATGTATAACTAAGAATACAGATATATTACACGATTAGATGAAGTTCATGCTCTATTAAAATAAAATCAACTCAGTATAATGAGAGGAATGGATGGATTGGAAGGATGGTTTCTAGTGGAGTGGGGGTGGGGTTGCGGCAGGGGGAGCTATACAGTTTGGTCCCTTGGAAGTTAGGTCCCACTCGATGCCGCCAGGCACGTGTTCGTACCCGTCAAAGCGGGCACGGGCTACGGCGTGCCGAAAATTTCTGAAAACGAGCGCTAAGCCTCAGAGGTCTACTGAGTATAACTCGACCTCAAGAGATCTAGTTATGCCCTAATACGTACTAATTAAAGTTCGGAATATGAGCAAGGGTAGATTTAGGCGGCGGAGGCGTAGCCCGGCCTAAACCCTAAATTCTAAACCCTAAAAACCCTAAACCATATACCGGGGGAATGTCCTACCCCAGGGGGGATGTCCGGGGGAAACGTCCAGGGGGGAATGTCCGAGGGTAACGTCCAGGAGGGATAATGTCCGTACCCCCTCCGATCAGTCCGGTGGCAGGCAGTGACCTTCAACTCGTCGTCAATGGTACCAGCCTGGCGGTCTAGTTGGCCCGGCAGCCCTGAATTCACGGCTAATTTCTCACAGAGCACTCTAGTCGTGGTCAGAGGCGAAGCCAGAGGGGTGGCAGCTGCCTCCCCCCTGGCCTGGTATGTGGGAATCTGAAACCCGGTCAGGCGGCAGCTGGCTGGCCCCTTGGGGTGCTTGGCCAGGCTGCACGACGCCCGAATTCGCTGGGTGACGCCCCCAGACCCCCCTTTACAGGGAGGGGGGCTCCGCCGCCCCCCAGACCCCCATGCCACCCTGGCCAGCTCCAATCCTGGCCAATCAATGGACTCGCACTCGAGGTGCTCGTACAGCCTACCTATACAGTGACCGTGACTTTTTTAGGCTAATAATAGAAATGAAAAGATCCTTAGAAAGTAACGAGCATATCGAAAGTCGAGATAAGCACATGAAGTTGCTAGTACGGAATCATTTTTCACGTCTTGACTCACTGAGCTACATGCGTACAGATTTCAGTTATTCAAAGTAGCACAGGAGTGAGGTGCTCACACTTAACGACTCGGGTCGTGAGTTCGATTCCAGTAGTGGATACATGTAGATATGGCGGCAAGTAGTTCCTAATAGTTGCCAGCGATTGAACATGGTAAGTAGCCCTTTTCCTTCCAAGTACAAATCTTTAAACGTCCACGGCTTATCAAAGAGACCACCCACATTACGAGCACTTGTCGGCGGTCTAACTATTGTAAATCTAATTATGAGTCAGAAGTCACTTTTTTCACCCGTACCGTTTGTGCGTCTGTTGAGTAGGATTTGGGTTTTTTTAGGAATTAGGTTTGATGCAGATGGCGTGGGTGCAAGCTACTAGCAATCCAAAGGCTGCAGCTACTGGCAATCCAAGGGCTGCTGCTTTAGATGCAACTAAAAAATTAGGCAGCCGCTGATTGCTATGAAACAGTGCTCAACTCCTACGCTGCTAACTGTTGTGTCGCTAGCAAAAAATGCACCCCTTTCTGCTAGCTATTACGTAGTGAGTTTGATTTCTGTTATCACTCCTGCATAATTTCCACGGTCTTTAGAAAAGTGAAAGAATCCACTGGAGAGGTCGAGGTCTGCGAGAGTGAAGAAAGCAGTGGCAAAATAAGAAATAATTAATGCAGAGAAATTAAGCTGAGCAAATGCAAAGGCGGTGAACTAATTCGTGCCTTTAAGCTTGTCGTGCTGACCCTACTACTACTAAGATATTCCCTTGGGTTTCCTGTACGGCTCAATTCAATTGAAGCTGTTAGAAAAGTAAAGACTAGCTGATGTAATAGCCAATGTATATAGCGAAATTCTAAGCTTTAACGCTTGTCATCACAACTTGCAGTGGGTAATATAGTATGGCCAGCTAAAAAAAAAAGTGAACCAACGACATAGGTCGTGAAGTTCGAGCACCTTTTCAGTATGGCTTGTGCAATTACCAGCTGCAAGCGAGCAGTAGCGATAGCTGCCGCTGCTCTTCTGCCTCTATATAAATGAGGCTGTTAAATCAGCCTTGATCTTTAACAAAGTGCACAACCCTAGAAGTACCATATTATAATAGTACAATTCATTTGTATAGCACCCTAGGAGAACTTAAATATCTATTCAGTCGCTTCACATGAGCCACGGGGTTCGAACCCACGACCTCAGCCGTCAAATATATTCGCCTTGACTTTGGACGGGCGAGCACCTTTACCGCTGGGCCAAACCTGCATGGCATCCTGAAGCCTTCGACCGGTTCTGCTATTTCAGAGAGCTGGGGGAGGGGGGTTTGGCAATATTTGGACAGCCACGGGCAGGATAGAATATTGTACTGTAATTGCTCCGACAGGTAGTACTAGAAAAACAAGCACTGCTTTACCACTCACGGTACCCCTTTTCTAGGACAGCCGGATTACCTTACTATAATGATAATAATAATAATAATAATACACTTGATAAAGCGCCCTCAGATAACTCAATCTCTCTCTCTAGGCGCTTTACATTTGCTGCAAAGGGAAATGCAATTGAATGGTGAGTAAAATCCTGCTTGATAAACAAACAGAATGAATGATATGGTTAGGGGTGACATGCACAGGGTCAGCATGCAAATATGGTTAGTGGCAGCATGCACAGTGTCAGCACGCATAAGCACATCAAGGACGAATCATAGGGACCCACTAAATGCTGTCCTAAATAGGTGTGTTTTTAATTTTTTTTTTAATGTGGTCAGGTCAGGGGATGGATGTTCTGATGCAGGTCGGGAGGGAGTTCCAGGCTTTGGGAGCTTACTAACGAAATGCACGGTCTCCAAAGGATTTGAGATTTGTACGAGGTATTTGTAAACTGTTGAATTCCGAAAAGCGGGTGGTACGATGCTTGGCCTGGTGGGGTAGTATATCTGAGAGATAGGCTGGAGCCAAAGAATGAAGTGACCAAAAAGTGAGCGACAAAACCTTTAAGTCAATCCCTTGCTTAACTGGTAGCCAGTGCAGGTCGGTGAGAAGTGGTGTGATGTGGCAACTTCGACGCTCATGACAGACAAGCCTAGCTGCTGAGTTTTGCACCAGCTGCAATCGCCTGATCGCACATGCTGGTAGGCCAGTAAGCAGTGAGTTGCAGAAGTCGAGACGGGATGTCACGAATGCACGGACCAACTTGGACGTGGTATCCTTATCTAAACAAGCCCGAATTTTAGCAATGTTATTAATGAAAATAGGCAGATTTGACTGTGGAGCTGATATTGTCGTTTAACGAGAGGTCACTTTGGAGCATGACACCTAGATTTTGAGCTGATTCAACTGGAGATATGCTGGCAGAGCCAATTTTGAGCGTCAGCCTTTCCAATTCGTGAAGTGCACTGGGTTTGCCCATAACTAGTACGCTAGTTTTATCATCGTTTAGTTTTAGAAAATTTGCTGCCATCCATGTAAGGATGTCATCAATACATGCAGCAAGTGAGTTGACAGAATTCGATGTGCTCGAAGGCTGGGAGGGATCAAAGCAAAGGTACAACTGAGTGTCATTCGCATAGAAGTGAAAGCCTAGATTGTGCTTGGCAATCACATCAGCAAGAGGGAGAGTATAAACCGTGAAAAGAACCGGACCTAGCACGGACCCCTGAGGTACCCCATATTTCAGAGGTACCTCGGATTATCTTTGTCCATTCACATCAATACTCTGGAGTCTCACACTGAGATAGAACCTGAACCATTGTAAAGCAATGCCAGTGATGCCCAGGCGAGATGAGAGGCGCTCTAGAAGAACTTTGTGATCGATGGTATCAAAAGCTGCCGAAAGATCGAGCAAAACAAGAAGAGACACTCTACCCATGTCTGCATTCCTAAGTAGGTCGTTGTATACCCTAAGCAATGCTGACTCTGTGGAGTGATTAGCTCTAAAGCCAGACTGGAACTTACTAGCAAGGTTTGAAGTTTCGATATATGAGTTCAGCTGGTCTGCTACAACCCGTTCCAGTGTCTTTGATAGGAATGGTAGAAGGGAGACTGGGCGGTAGTTGCTCAAGTTCTCTTTGTCTAGTGTTGCTTTCTTGAGAAGAGGCCTGACTACAGCTTTTTTGAAAGGTGCTGGGACATGACCTGAGGCTAATGACATATTAATGATGTTAGTTATGAATGGCAGAAGCAGATCAATGCAACGTAGGAGCAGGACAGTGGGAATAGGGTCCAGAGGACTTGTTGTCTTCTTTGATTGGGATACGAACTTCAGGACTAGATCACTAGTGACCTGCTGAAATGTAGACATTGAGGTGCAGCCAGGAATCGGGCTCAAGCTCTCAACCTGATCGTGAGGCACGGGTACTATAAAGAACGGCAGCTGGAGGCGGTGGCAAATCACTGTGATAAATCACCTAAGGACATCGAACTACAAGACATTTTGCAAGCATACAAAACCGGTTTCAGAATGTTTAGAGAGGATGAGGTCTGGCCTTTCTTCACATGGAATGACGGAATGACTAGATACTACCGTAACCAATCAGGCATTTTACAGGATTTCATGCTCGCTTCACTTTCATTTTGTTTGTTTTTCAAGCATGATTTTACTTACTATTCTATTGCGTATCACTTTGCAGCAAATGTAAAGCGCCTAGAAAGAGATTAAGTTCTCTGAGGGCGCTTTATCAAGTGCAATATTATTATTATTATTATTACCGTAACCTATCAGGCCAGGCATTTTACAGGATTTCTGCTCGGCCCTAGTCTATGTACAACCGTCTCAATGACAGGCTGGCTTGACATGTTTTGCTATCAGTTTGCCATTTGTATCTTGCAAGTACTTGCAGGTGCCAGGAAAGAACAATGGACTGCTCGACCCGAGCAAATTCCCAACACATTAGCAATTTTGACGAGAGGATGAGGTCTGGCCTTTCTTCACACAGCTTAGAACAACGTCTACAAAGCATCCTTCTGCAGCGGCAAAACCAATAGTGAGCGGCCACACCACTCTGCATGGCAGCAGTGAGTGGAGTTGTTCACGTTATACAGTATTTAACGTTTGTCCACCATCACATGTTCATGCGATGGCTACCAGGCACGAAGCCTGACTCGGTCTGAGGCTGCAGGTGTGGATTTTTTTATTTTAACGAGTATTTATTAGCATGATCACAGGAGAATTATAAACCTCAATACAACTATTGGCAATCATTAACAAAGTCTAAGGTACTGTTCTTTAGTGCTATGAATTGTCGCCCCACACGTGTAGCCAACAGCAACTGCACCCCCCATGCAGTGGAGCTAGTGCTAGCCACAATGATCACTCATGCCATCATAGCAAAAACATCACTAGAGCGAGGTTTAGCTGAAGTTGAACCTGAGCTGCTTCAGCACAACCAGCCTTCTCATAACTGTAAGTAACGGTAAAACTACAAATAAGCTTCTGTCTCCGGATTTACACAAGCTGCTTGACAATAAGTGATTCTTCGTCGCACTGCAGAATGGTAAGAAAGCTCTTTATTGGTTCTCAGGCGACCTACTAGGGTTTAATACCCAAAGGGTCGAGACAATTCAGCAGCCTAGAAAGCTGGGCCTTGAAGGCTAGTATTCTAGCAGGCCAGTACAGGCGCTCCAATTCGCTAGCACACAAACATTAAACGGCCTGACTCGAACTGGCTGCGACTGCATCTCTAATAAATCACGAGGAACTGACCGAGCAGAGGAACTGACGAGACCGATGCACGATTAGTCCAACGCTTAAGCGTAGCACAAAGCAACAGCTAAGTGTGATCATTGCAAACCTCACATCCCCTGTCGGGAAAGGAATGCACATTGGCTAAGCTGAATGACTAAACAGCAATGGCATACACACACGGATCAGGTAGTCTAGACTAGGCAGACGAAAGCTGCATTGCACGAGTTTCATTATTCGGATCATTAGCACAACTAATGTATCCTCAGCCAGGCGTGCAGAGGGACGGGTCAGTTGAGTCCGGGGCTGGTACCGGTTCCTTGCTGTTCTCCATTTATACTCAACCTCTGGGAAAAGTGATTAAGGCCCATGGAATAGGATATCACTTTTATGAAGACGATACTCGGCTATATTTGTCATTCAAACCGTCGAAATCTGCTGCAGCAACTGATAAACTGAATGCTTGCCTTGCCGACATTCCATTCTGGATGTCGGAAAATTTCTTGAAACTAAATGACAATAAAACTGAACTGCTGCTCATAGAACACCCTAAACTTGTGGCTGGATTAAAAGGCTTTGCTCTTCTAATAGGTGATGCTGTTGTTCGACCATCACCTCGTGCTCGAAATTTAGGTGTCGTTTTCGACAGCTGCCTCAATTTTAAAAGCATTCAGAAGACTGCTTCTACAGCTAGCCATTACGTCCGATCCCTATCCAAGATTAGGAGCTGTCTTCCACGGTGGCTTGCAAACAATTTAACTAGCTCCTTAGTTCTGTCTCGGCTTGATTATTGTAATTCCCTTTTAGCTGAGCTACCGAAAAAAGCAACAAGGGCACTGCAAATGACTATGAGTATTGCTACAAGGCTAGTTTGCAGTCCCAGAGGTTTGACCACGCGTCCCCTTTGCTAAATGAGCTAGCATGGCTGCCGGTTGATCAACGGATACAGAGCCAAGTTCTTACGCTGACCCACAAGGCCCACTATGGCTTGGCTCCTCCATACCTAGCTGAACTGCTGCACCAATTTCAGCCTCCTCGTGCCCTCAGGTCCTGTGTAGACAGTAAATTAGCTGTTCCATTCCTCTGCTTAAAAGACCGTTGGTGACAGAAAGCTCTGCAGGTCCTAGACTGTGGAACTCACTTCCACAATTCTTACGCAACGACAACTACTCTCCTGCTGCCGATTATGGCTCATCTTGATTCATCTTGGTCCTGAGCTGCTACTTCCATGCTACTCACTACCTCAACTGCTCTCCTGACTCTGCTATGCTTCCCACTTTCTCTTTGTTGCGTGAGACGAAGTCTGTTGGCTGCCGAATGCGTACCGAAAGTCGCTTAGGCTGTGAGTGCGTTATACAAAGCTCTCCTTCGTAGCACCCACATTGTCTTTGTGTAGTTACAGACGGAGATACATTACATTACCTGATCAGCCTTTACATTGGCGGGCTCCGGCGCAGCCGAAGCGGATGCAGCCTCGATCCGTGGTTCAGGCAATCTGGGTATCTCTGCGCAAACCAAACGAAGGCGCTTTACGCCCAATACGCTTTTATTGCGCCCGCACAAAGCGAGCCTCCAGTGTGCACGGGCGGCGAGCTACCGCGTGCGAGGCTGCGACCGTACAACGGGTGCGCGGCGGCGCGCGAGCAGGAGCTGATTCCGAGACGGCGGCCCAGTCGAGTTCGGCCGCCTAGAAAGCGGCCGGCGGCGGCGGCGACGACTTTAGCTACCTTTCTGCTTCGCCGCCCGCGCCGAGTTTCCGTCGTGCTTGGCGCGCTTCGGAGACTCGTGAAGCGGCTTCTCGTCCGCGCTCGTCTGCTCTGCAGGTATCCTCTCCGCCAGCTCTCGCACCTCCTGCATAACCGCTATGGGATACGAGCATCCGTCGACCTAGAGAGGCAAAATGAGAGCAAGCTCGCTCGCTCGCGCGTACGCCGCCGTGCGACGCCGGCGCTCGCGCGAGCGAGAAGAGGGAGCCTTGCTCTCGCACGCAAGCGCAGGCGCTCTCGGCTCGCGCTCTCACCTCCATGTTGACGTAGCAGTTCGCTAAGCAGACGAGCCGGTCCGGCGTGCGCGAGCCTGCGTTGGCCACCATGAAGGCGCGTCGCATCTGCCAAACATGATCGCTTTCATGCTCGCAGCGCAGCTCGTCAATGTTGAAGTCGTCGGAAGTGGTGTCCATTGCATAAGACTCACTCCCACCTGCTCACGCGCGTTGTGCAGCGCTCTCGAACGCTTCTAGGCAGCGGCACGCTTCGTCCGCAAACGAGGAGCCGGCGAAACCCACGCAGTGGACTGCAGCGGCTGCGCGCGAAACCGGACGTACTCTCTTGAGAAAGGGAATCGGCTGCTCTCGCTGTTACCAGCTTCGCGCCTTTCCACCTCCCCTTACCCCGCCG
>WPIO01000016.1:3812500-3870000 GCA_009760855.2 Cristatella mucedo
CCATTATGTATTACATTATATTACATTATACATTGTCCGAGCATTACTCTAGACCAGACATTGCTCGGCTAATGCTATTCGGCGTGCACAATTTTAAGATGGTGCGGTGGCATGATAATTTGGGAGACGGTGTATGTCGAATCCCAAATTAGCTCGAACTTAAAAATTGTCGTAATTTGTGATATCGCCATGGCAGCGGAGGCAAGGGAGCCCTTGTTTTCATTCGAGACACAGACCCGCGGGTGCTGCTATAAACCATTTCAAAATACGGCTAGATTCTCAAGAAAACTTCACGTCTCGCTTTGGCGACTGTGGAGCGATCGCCGCGATCATCGCGCCGTCTGGCGGCCGCTGGCGCTCGACTCGCGCGCTAGCTGATTTGGCTTGAGCGTCTTGGGCTGAAAAGGCAGCCGACTCGCGCGTGCGCTTAAAAAGCGGCAAGTAATCGGTCGCAGACGGCCGCTTGATGTCGAGCCTAGTGGCCATCGCCAGCCAAGTGCGACCTATGTATGAGCCTGGCACAGTCGCTCGTCCGTCGGAGTCTGCTTTGGAATCTGAGTCTGCGTCGGAGTCTGAGTCTGCTTTCGGTCGCGCTTTTGCCAACTGCACGCGCTATCTAAGGAACTGAGCGCACGAAGTGCCCCAGGCAGCGCGTCTTTTCAGGCAATCAATTCAAGCAATCATTTCAGGCGATGCATCTTTCGAGCCGCCGTCTGACGCGGCCAGGTCAAGTCGCCTTTGCACGGCCGGTCTTGCTTCCGTCCTGATTCAGTCCTGCTTCAGTCTTTGCTGAGAATGGTCACCGAGACGGGGGGCGGCGGCGATGGCGGTGGTCCAAGACTGAACGAAGACTGAGTACGGTGCTACTTCTGGTGGCCAAGTGTGTGGTAAGACTGTACAGAAGAACCAAACATAGGTGCCATCTTCATTGGTTTGAAAGGCGGATGGCGCGGATGACGCGATTGGCGAAACAATCGATGAGTTCGACGAGAAACATTCGCCGCTCGTGGAACATAAAGGAATCAGATCGCGAGGCGGTGGGCGACGAAGGCAATCGCGGAAGGCTCAAATTCACCGGGAGATGCACCGTGGAGGGCCATTTTCCTACCTCCCTAACAAAAGCAATTATCCCACAAGCACTCGAGGAGGTGGAGTTAGTCGGAAGCAAGACTGGTGTGCTGGTGCTGGTTTGGTCTAGCGGTTAAGGTGCTCGCCCCAACCAAGGTCTGACTGAGGTCGTGGGCTCGAGCCCCAAGGCGTATGTGAAGCGCCTGAAAAGAGATTAAGTTCTCTCGAGGCGCTATATAAATGCATTATATTTATTTATTTATTTTTAAATTTAGGACTGAAAGCAAACTGGCCATGTAAACTTCCTACGTAGACTGAAGACCAAAGCAGGGCAAAAGCAGGATAATAATAATAATAATACATTTGAAATAGCGCCCTCAAAGAACTCAAATCTCTTTCTGGAAGCAGGACCGAAGCAGGACAGAAGCTGTGTAAACGCGTGTAAACGCGCGGCCTTACAGCGTAGGCGGAGAGAGCCGCTGAGAGTAGTAGCGAGGCGAGTAGCGAGGCGAGTAGCGAGGCGAGTAGCGAGGCGAGTAGCGAGGCGAGTAGCGAGGCGAGTAGCGAGGCGAGTAGCGAGGCGAGTAGCGAGGCGAGTAGCGAGGGCGAGTAGCGAGGCGAGTAGCGAGGCGAGTAGCGAGGCGAGTAGCGAGGCGAGTAGCGAGGCGAGTAGTAGCGAGGCGAGTAGCGAGGCGAGTAGCGAGGCGAGTAGCGAGGCGAGTAGCGAGGCGAGTAGCGAGGCGAGTAGCGAGGCGAGTAGCGGCGAGGCGCGAGGCGAGTAGCGAGGCGAGTAGCGAGGCGAGTAGCGAGGCGAGTAGCGAGGCGAGTAGCGAGGCGAGTAGCGAGGCGAGTAGCGAGGCGAGTAGCGAGGCGAGTAGCGAGGCGAGTAGTAGCGAGGCGAGTAGCGAGGCGAGTAGCGAGGCGAGAGCGAGCGAGCGAGGCGAGGCGAGTAGCGAGGCGAGTAGCGAGGCGAGTAGCGAGGCGAGTAGCGAGGCGAGTAGCGAGGCGAGTAGCGAGGCGAGTAGCGAGGCGAGTAGCGAGGCGAGTAGCGAGGCGAGTAGCGAGGCGAGTAGCGAGGCGAGTAGCGAGGCGAGTAGCGAGGCGAGTAGCGAGGCGAGTAGCGAGGCGAGTAGCGAGGCGAGTAGCGAGGCGAGTAGCGAGGGGACGCCGGACCAGGCCTCGCCGACGCAGCGGCGGCCGCCGACCACGCTACTATGAACGCTGCTGCGCCCTACTATCGAGCCACCGCAGAACCGACGCGGCGGAGCTCTCGTTGAGCGGCGGGTGGCGGAGCCGCAACGGTCGCCGCCGCGGCGGCGGCGATTGCAAGCGTTCTCTTCTCTTGACCTCTGCTCGATGACTCTCCGTCGTGGTCCAGTGAAGGTCTCGTGCTGCCCGATCGCGTGCTGCTGTCCAATCGCTCGCTGTCGCGCGCTGCCGCCCGGCGGAAGTAGAAAAGCGAGGGTACGCCTCCGGCTGCCTCCCGCTAGAGAGCGCTCGGCTCGCGAGGGTGCCGCCGATCGTGCCTTGAGGCTGACGATCGCTGCCGCCGCTCTAGCAGCTTGGTGCAGCTGTCGCCGGTGAGGCCGGACTCGGACCGAGCGCGACAAATGACCGATGGCTTTCCTTTTCTCGCAGGGCCCGAGACTCTCCGGTCGCGACGGGAACTGAGCGCTGTGTGGCATAGGGGGCGGTGGCTCAACCGGTTACCAGCTCCGTCCGCCGTTTGGTGAGAGCGCCTCGCGCTCGGCTCGACTCTCGACTTCCGCGCTTCGCTCGAGCTGAGAGAACGGGCGAAGAGCGAGCACAAAAAAGTAGAGCGGTGGCGGCGGCGATAGTGAGAGGGAGAGAGAGAAAGAGAGAGAGAGAGAGAGAGAGAGAGAGAGAGAGAGAGAGAGAGAGAGAGAAGAGAGAGGGAGAGAGAGAGAGAAGAGAGAGAGAGAGAGAGAGAGAGAGAGAGAGAGAGAGAGAGAGAGAGAGAGAGAGAGAGAGAGAGAGAGAGAGAGGGAGAGAGAGAGAGAGAGAGAGAGAGAGAGAGAGAGAGAGAGAGAGAGGGAGAGAGAGAGAGAGAGAGAGAGAGAGAGATCGCCAGCGACCGGCGCCCGCCCGCCGGCACGCACTTTGCGTCGGCAGCAGGCTGGGCTCTTTTCAGACCACACGAGACTGCGCGAGAGTCGTCGCGACAGCGTACGTATCGCCGCGTGACGATCGAACAGCGCTTGAAGTAGCGAGTTGCGGCGGCGCCGGCGAACCCTGCCGACGACGTTTCGAAGCCTGGGAAGCGGACCGACGGACACGCCGGACGTCGGGCGACGGCGCGGCGGCGGCGGACGCTGCCCGCACGCACGGTTGCGGCCGCCGCGAGTGAGCGAAAACATGACGGCGGCCAGCGACGCGCGCCTTGCCACGGCGACGGCGCGCGAGCTGAGCCCGCAGCGCCCAGACGTTAGCGTAATGGAGACTGAAATTCTCAAGACGCTAGACTCTTTCATGAGTAACTCGACTAGGACTCACTCCAAAACTCTCCTTGTCCTCGCAGCCGTAGCGGCCGTCTCATTCGGAGTTATCTTCCTAGCCGCAGTAGCCGCTTGGTAAGCTCGCGCTGCCGACGCTGTCGCCTGGCACCGGGCGACAGACGGCGCCGAAACGTCGCGAGAGAACAGCCGAAGCTGCTGCGGCGGCGGCGGCCGGCGAGGGCGAGGGTGCGCCGAGCGGTGGCGGTGGGCCCGCCATGCGAGAAGCCGCGAGACGCGCCAGCCACGCGTACTCACCGAAAGATGGGCGGACGAGCGGTTCCGGCTGCACTGAATTCTGGGTAATCGAGCGATACTTTTCCACTCTGTCTACCTTTCACGGCTGCTACCGCAGTCGCCTCTCCGACAGCCGCTCAATGTCATCCGGATGCGAGCCACGCCACCTAGCACGTGACTACTGCACTAAAAGTAGGCCGTTTGTCCTAATCCAGCCTTCGTTAGAGAAAGAAGAAAATCTCCTTTCATGCCGTGGAAAAGCTGATCAACATTACCGATTTTAAAATTTAGAAAACGCGCACTTAAACCTTTGCTTTGACTAAGGCCGCTCTGACATCCGAAAATTAATAGGTTCAACCGACCGCTACAAAATGATCCTCCTTTCTTTATGAGCGTTTGCCGTTTGAAGGCCTGAATTGGGAAAAGGCAGCACTTTAAGGGACTTTAATTCACTTTAAGTGAAGAGGACAACGGGGTAATGCTCACGGATAGATGTAGATATGCACCAACGTGTACGATAAGCAACATTGGATTTATTTGCTCACCTTGGTGGTCCCTGCCGCGTCACCCAATCACTCTGCAAGCATCAGATAGTCGCGATCGTACCCTCGGATGGACGCAAGCAAAGTCGTACGCAAACTCTGAATGTGAAAGCAAAGCGTTTTCCTCTGTAGCACTAAAGGCTCTTCAGAATTTTTTGTTTTAGCCCAAGGCGGTTAAGAAGCGTACTCGACAAACTAACGTACTCTTTCAGTGCGGCTGCACACGAGAGTTGATTTAGCTCTAGCCTAGCGGTCACCAGGCAACTCGACGTTGAGGCCATTTTAAACTGCTTCCGATCCGCACCTCAGAACTCGAGAACGAGTGTTGCAGGCGAGCCTTGAGCGATTAAGAAAAAACGATAACAATTGCTCGTCAGCATTCAGTCTGTCGACAGTTGGGAAGACGGTGGCGACGGCTCTCATCTCGCTGGGCCGCGAGACGTGCTTTTTCGGTCCAACCACGCAGATGCTAAGGCAAGCAAGAATGACGCTAACCGCCATTGTTTCACCAGCGAGAAATTGGCGAGGTGAGATTATGTAAAGATGTCGACTAATTAATTGTACTGAAAGTGTACTCGTAGTTGCCGCCAAGTACAGGCGCATAAGTTTCGTTTGAGAGTCCCTTTCCGCACCGCCTTTCCCCATGTAACTTCCTCTACGCACTCACTGATAAAGGTCTGAAACTGAGTGCCAGACACATAACCAACGGAGCAGCCCCTCCCCCCAAAGGGTGGCAGGTGACTGCCGCGTGCTTACATAAATGGAGGAGCAGCCTTTCCTCGCCCTCGCCCCAAGCCGCCACATGCCGAGCAGAATTAAAGCTCGCGCCATCAGCGCCGGCCGCAGAAACTTCCGGCGCGCACCCTTCCGCTGGCGAAGGAGGCCGACGACGACGACGACGTCTGGCGGCTCTGCGTTTCAGCTGCTGGTGCTGCTGCGCGAAAGCCTGCCGCTCGTCCATGCGATCCGGACCCGGCAGACGAGGTGGTGGAGGTGAGGCGTCGCGCTGCCGCTGAACCCGCTCGCGTTTCTAAGCGGCTCGCCGCTCGGCGCCGACGCTGAGGAAGCGTCGGCGCCGAGCGGCGAGCATCGGCACGTGTCTGCGCGCGACTGCGACGCGCAACCGACCCGCGGCGCAGCGGCGGTGCATCGAGCGACGCGCCCGCCGTCCAAACCGCAGCCGTCGTCGCCGGGCTCTGGGCGGGTCGCCGGCCGCCGCGAATTAAGCGGCGGCCGGCGATTCAACGGCAGCAATCAGCAGCGGCAGCAGCAGAGCTAGCGCCGTCTGCGAACGAGGCTACGCCGAGACGTGAATGCTGACGTCGCCGCGAGCGAGCGATCTCCGATTTCTTTCGCAATTCGACTGCTCGAGTCATTCGACATCCGTGTCCCGCTAGCCCCCGCTAGGCGGCGCTCCCGACGGACTTTTGCGTTTCGAAGCGCGCGCTCCGTCGAGCGACGATCCCGAAGCTTCGGACGCAGCGACCCGCTACGCCAGCTCGGCGTCGCTAGTTGACCCTGGGGCCGCGGCGAGGTCAGCTCGAGGTCAGCCGGCGCGTCCGGCTGCGAAGCAGCCTCGGCGAACGACGGGCCTTAGTGTGAGGGCTCGCGGGCGCGGCGGAGAAGAATGACGAATAGCGAAGCCCCTCTCGTACGCACGCGTTGTGGGCGTGACGACGGTTGCATTTCTACGCAGGCGGACGAGCGTACATACTGTATGGTCATCGGAGCCATCGGATATGCTGCCGCTCAGGAGCACTCGGCGTGAAGAGAGGGTGGATATATGTGTAATTATATAATATGTAATTCATTTGTATAGTGCCCCAAGAGAACTTAATCTCTATTCAGGCGCTTCACGTGTGCCTAAGGGCTCGAGCCCACGACCTCGGCCAGACCTTGATCGGGTCGACCACCTAAACCACTGGGCCAAACCAGCTCGGCAGCGTACGTACGGGCCGACGCACAAGTGAGAAGTGAGTGAGCCGCGATGGCACACTAGGTAGGGCGGTTGCTTTTCACGCCCTCGGTCCCGAGGTCGTGAGTTCGATTCCTGCGGTGGGCGATCCTTCATCGCAATTGCAAGCGGTGGTGATCACCGTAAAGGCTCTTCTGTCGCTATACAAAAGAGACTGTTTAACCAGCTAAGATTTATTTATTTAACATTCGCGGCAAGAATACGGTCATGTTGCCGGCAAAGAGCGCGCCCATTGGGTGGAAGGAACGTCGGCTGGGACCGAAATCACGTGACGGTGACGTCATATACACATTAGCTCCGGTTTAGCGAGAGCGCCTGACGGCTGCGGCGGCAGGGGAACTTAAATATACATAAATATAAATATTATTGAACTGTATAGGGCTGTAGGAGAGATGAATCTCTACACAGGCGCTTTACATGTGGCGCAGGGCTCGAGCCCCGACCACAGACGTCAAAGGTGACCTTCACCTTTCACCTTCACCTTACCCAGAGGCGGAGCCAGGATTTTCATCTAAGCGGGACAAGACCCGCTGGATTTTTATGTAGGGGCACAACCCCTGAGATGTTCATGAGGAGAAAAACCCGCAAGTAACGAAAAACTATAGCGCATTATCGAAGTTTTTTATATTCGACAGAGAACTCGGCGGCTGCTCGTAAACTAGAAGTAGGACATCATTTCGTCATTGGTGACGGTCGGCGGGCGCAGGAAAGTGGGGCAGCCCAGGTCGCGCAGCCTCAATATGTGGGGGGGGGGGGCGGCGGCAAAATTTCCCTGGCTGCGTCACTTATATAACCCCTCCGCCCCCCATACGGGCCAAACATGAGCGTCTGGCTCTTAGTCGGCACCCTCAGTGCACGGAGCTCGCCGAGACGATGCACCTTGACTAAGGCGACAGCGGACGCGGCGCAAGCGAGGGGCGGCGACGGCTGCGGCAGCGGCCGTAGCGCGACAATCGGACGAACGGCGCCACTCCAGGGCTAGCGCTCTCCTGCACAGGTGCGCACGCGCGAGCTGGCGTCGCTCTGAGAGTTCGCTCGCGTTTCCAGCCGCTTACCATCAGGCGCCCGCGAACGACCCGACGTCGGCCTCTCCGCCGGCGGCCCCACGGGGTCACGACAGGCGAGCGGTTGGCAGGCCGCCGCCGCCGCCGAACTCCGCCGCCGCCGCCGTGCGGGGCGCCGGCGGTCCGCCGTCGCGCTTCAATCCCAATTGCCGATCGTGCCGCGAGGAGCAGGCAGCGGCGGCGGCGGCGGCTCTCGGGGCTTCTGGCGCCGCCGCCGCCGGGACGCTGCGGCCTGGTGAACGCGGCGGCGGCGCGCATCCCACGACGACCGGCTATCGGACGCTCGGCTTCGGCGTGGCGGATGCTGCTCGCTTTGCGGACAGGAACAACAACAGCCTCCTCAAAGAAGGAAGTCGCGGCGGCAGCGGCCGCTCTCAGCGGGGCCGCGGCAGCGGCGCGATCCACGCCGACCTCGACGAAGAAGAGCCGCCGCCGGGAGAATGCTGCTGCGTCTTCTGCTTTCCTTGCTGCGTCTGATCGCGGCCGCGGCTGCGGCCCAGACGTCGCCGTCGATCGAGGCGCCCGCTTCGATCCTGGACGGGAAATAGCCCGCTCCGCGTGGCACGGATGCCAGTGCGTACCGAGGTCGCCGAGACTCGAGTCGGCGGCTTTCACGAACGCTCCAACGTCGACTAGTCGCTCTCAACGCTTACGACGCTCACGCCCTCCTACTCAAGCGCCGCGAGCCGAGAGAGGGCGCCGAAGAGGCGCGCGCCGGCTTTCAGGGTGGTCATCACTGCGGCCTTTCTGACGAGAGCGGGCTCGAAGAGGCCGCGGACGAGGTACGAGGTGTGGCACGCGAGCGAGCGAGCGCACCGTCGTCGACTGAAAGGTTTATTGAGCAGCGGGGCGATTGCGACGCGGCGGCACCGTTCTGCCCCTTTCTCGTTCTTGAGCGGTGCTGCCGCTGTGAAAACGAGTGCGCCAGCTGAGTGCGAACAAATCTCGAAATAAATACAAACGGGTGAGTGAAAACCCGAACTACACGCCTCCTAACTAAGACCTGTAGCAGCAGCAGCGGCGGCGGCGGCAGCGGCTGCGGCCGACCGCACATGCCGGCGTCCTCGCTCGCGGGAGTGCGCGGGAGAGTACGTGTGCCGCCATCGCCAGCCGCTGGGCAGCCACCTCGATCGGAACCGCAGCACCGCCGCCGCCGCCGACGACCGGAGAGGGCTGCCGAGTAAGCGTCGTTTGAGCAGACATGGCCGCCGCGCGCGTCGTCGCTCGCATCCGATCAGATGGCGTCAACTGGCCGGCCGACGAGCGACCGAACGAATCGGCGCAGCTGCTTCGCCGGTTCAACCGCTGGCGGCGGCGGCCGAGGAAGAGCGATGGCGGCCGCCGCTCAGCCGTCGCTGCCCAGCCAGCGCTCGCGAGCGGCCGCCATCGAGCGAACGAGCGGCGGCGCGCCGCCGCCGCCGAGGCGGTAGCGGCTCTGCTCGAGTATCGTCCGGTAGCTGTTCAGCTGCCTGGCGGCCAGCGCGGCGTCCGTCTCGATCTCTTTCAGCCTGGAGCGACAGCGCGGCGGATTGCTGCGAGCGAGCGACTACGGAACGGTCCTCGGCGCGCAGGTAGCCTCGCGGGTAGTGAGCGACGGCCGGCGTAGCCCGGCGTCTGTCCCGTCGTCCATCGGCACTGCCGCCACCCGGCGCTAGCTGCACTTCGCCGTACCGGGTAGTAATAAAATAATAAAAATAATAATACATTTGCATTGCGCCAGCATGTAACTTAATCTCTTTCTAGGCACTTTACATTTGCTGCAAAGGAATTATGATACGCACAAGCACGTGCGCACGCACGCATGCACACATATATATAGGCACATGGTGGACGCGAATAGAAAGCAGCAGGGAGGCCTTCGCTAGAGGTCTGGCTTACACCCTGTTCGATCCAGTCACGACTCTCGTCCGGCACTCTACTCTGTCTGCGAACTAAGTCACCGCGACCGGGGAGCGCTCTCTCGTTTTGGAATGGCTGACGGATGCAGCCGAGTGTGTCGAAGCTTCGTGGCGGGAGTCGGGTGGAAGCAAGAGCCGGATGGGACCGATCCCAGGTGCCTCTATTTCTGCCGACACAAGCTATCTAGCTATCTACCCCCCCCCCCCCGGCGGCGCCACGACCAACCGCACTGCAGGCGACGAGATCGCTGGATAGATTTATCGCTGAAACGCTCGTTGGTCTGAAACGATAGCAATCGGGCAAGCTCGGGCAAGCTCGGGAGTCGGCCTCGAAGGGGCTCGCCGCCCGCCCGCGCCACCTCTCCCCTCGCCCTGCGTGCACGCTCGCGAAGCGACCGCCCCGTGACGACGGTGCCTTAAATCCGGAACCGGTCGAACCGGTGGAAGAAAGCATCCGATCGCGTTCAGCACCTCCTAAACCGACTTCGGCTGCCCAGGACAATCGGAATTAGATGTGGCCATCGCCAAAGAGTGGCTGGCGCCTGTGCGAATCGCACGGCCCGAGACTCGCTTCTGTCGCCGAGCGCCCCGCCCCCTGCTTTGCTGCCGAGCGGCGAGCAGCGTGAATCTCGTCCCGAGGAATCTGTGAATCTCGTGAATCTCGTGAATCTCGTGAATCTCGTCCCGAGGCGCCCGGTCTTACCGTGCTGCTGCTGCGGCGGCCGCCCTGGGCGGCGGTGGCAGGTCGGGGCGCGGCGGGGCGAGCAGGGGCAGTCGCCGGCGCTCGCTCTTGGCGACGTGCGACTTGAGGTTGGCCTCGCAGTAGTCGAGCGTGCTGCACAGCATCTCGAGGCAGTTGGCTGAGCGAAGCTTGCTCCGCCTGCCGATGCTCAGGAAGGCGTCGATGAAGCCCTGGAAGCTCAAACCTGACGGGACGGAACGGAAGTGGCGCGAGCTGGTTCCGCCGCCGCCGCTCCTTTTGCAGCCGCCACCGCGCTGCAGCCAACGGTGGCCGCGATCCAAGGCGCAGCCGCCGAGAGGCGCTCGGTCGGCGCCAGAGGACGAGCGGAAGCGTCGCCGAGCTGGCTGCGGAAGCACGCTCGGTGCCATGCCCGATCGACCGACTTTGTGGACACGCCTGCGCTCTGGGCTTTTGCGACTGGCTTCGAGCAACATTGTATTATTGTTATTATTATTAGTTGTACACCTACATCAAGAATGCACGAGTGAGTAAATAGTTTAGACAGGAGACGGGCACGAGCGGACGACGCTACTAGGTATGCTAGGCAGCCATTCGCCAACTATCACGTGAAGCCTCTTACCGCCCACGTCATCCGGTTGCCATACGGACCACTTCTTCTGCATCTCAATATAGAGAATATCGAGGGTTGCCATGTTGACCCCGAAGTCGGACTGAACTATGCGGCACTTCCTGCGCGAAAGAACATAGTGAGTTAGAGAGATAGATTTGCAGAGAGAGAGAGAGAGAGAGAGAGAGAGAGAGAGAGAGAGAGAGAGAGAGAGAGAGAGAGAGAGAGAGAGAAAGAGAGAGAGAGAGAGAGAGAGAGAGAGAGAGAGAGAGAGAGAGAGAGAGAGAGAGAGAGAGAGAGACTGTGTGGGAGGCGGCTCAGATATCGCAGCCCCTCCCTGCTCTAGGGGGCAAGTGTCCCCCCCCCCCCTAGATGCCCACCCGTGGCTCCGCCACTGTGTGAGACATTGGGTGGTGAGCAAGTATGAGGGATGAAGCGAAAGTGAGCCATTGAGGCAGAAAGGGAGTAGACGGAGAGAGAGAGAGAGACGGAGAGCGTGAGCGGAGCGAGATGGCTGGGAAGCACGCACGCACGCACGAAAGCTCCGGTCGGCGTTCGTGAGAAGCGATCACCTCGCGAACAGACGGAAGTTGTTGGCCGTCATGTAGCGCAGGCCGGGCGAAGAGGAGCCGCCGCCGCCGCCGCCGCCGCGAAGTCCGAGGCTGCGCTGGTACAAGTCGGCCAGCCGCTCGAGCACGCGCAGGCGCTCGCAGCTGTCGGCGTAGAGCCGCGGGTAGAGCTCGTAGAGCGCTCGCTCCTCGCCCAGAGCGTCCGCGCCCGGCGACGCCGGCGGCGTCGACGCTCCGCCCTCGTCGTCGCCGGCGGCGTCGTCGCCGGCGTCCGGATCGTCGTCTGCGCCGGACGAGCCGCCGTCGCCGCCGCCTTCGCTCCGCCGCCGCCGTCTGCAACGAGACGTCTGCCGGCGTCGCCGCGCGGGGACGGATGCGCATGCGCGGGCCAAGCTCGCCCGATCGTCGAGGTCCGAGGCGCCGCAATTGAGCGCCTCAGACTTCGACTCGGCCGCGGCGGCTGCAGTAGCACGCTCAGCGACGCAGCCGACGCGAGCCGAGCCAAAGCGCCACCGTGGGCGGCGGCGGCGGCGTGAGCGTCGCCGTGCGTCGTACCTCGGCGGCGCCCCGGAGACGCTCGGCTGCTGCGACGGCGCGGCGGCCAGCAGCAGCGTCTCGCGTATCAGCGGCCGTTTAACGTATTCGTCGACGTAGCTGGGCGTCTGCTCGACGACCCCGGGCGCGCCCGAAGGCGACTGTCGCTCGAAGGTGATGCTCAGGCTGGGGCTGGCGTTCACCTCGAGCAGCACGGGCCGCTGGCGGTCGGTGAGCAAAATGTCGAAGCCCAATACCTGCAAGGTGCGCCAAGCTTCCGGAGGCCGGAGACGGGAAAAGGAGCCCTTCGTCGAAAGTCGGCGCGGCCGCGCGCGGCGTGGTCTGCTCGAGGAGGGAGGAGCACGCGGTGCCGCCACCCCGGTGAGAGGTCAGAGGCGTGAGGTGAGAGATGAGAGATTCGGAGAGAGGCGTGCGGCGGCGCAGGGTGGCGGGTCTGTCAGCGCCGGCGCTGCGCACGCTCGGCCGCCGCGGTCCCGCGGAGCGCCAGGTGCGAGCAGCCGTCGCCGCCGGCGGCGGCGAATCGGCGGCCTCTCGCAGGCGGCGGCGGGCGCTCTCACCTGAAAGCAGGAGACGTCGCGCTTCCGAATAGACGGCTCGGCCGACGAGGCCAGCTTCAGCTCTGCCACCATGGACACGATCGTCTTTACCACGACCTAGCAATGAAGGCGCTTTCGCTGCCGACAGTGCCCAGATATTTACGCCAGGGAAAGCTTTCCGTGACCGCGTATTGTCCCCGGGCACGTGTGCGCTCCCGTCTCCCTGCCGGCATCGGACGAAAGTGCGCACGCCAGTCTCTCGCCGTGCGCCTCTGCCGGAAACGTTTCGCGAATGAGAAAGGAAATTATTGAGACCGGCGCAGATGGTAAGACGGAGTAGAAAATGGGAGAAACGGCTGTCACACTTTTACGAGAGTCAGACACTGCCTACCAGGAGGAGGGGACAGGAGGGCAAGATAAAAGGAATAACAATAGTAATAATAATAATAAATTTGTATAGCAACCCCAGAGAACTGAATATCTTTCTAGGTACTTATAGATGAGTGTCTAGCTTCTTTTTAAATGTCTGTCAGAAAAGACGTGAAGAGAAGACCCTACCGGCGGAACGCGGTGGCGCCATCGCGGGCTCCCCGAATATCGCCCGTCGTTACTCGGGCCGTCGTCCAGTCCGACGTGCGCCCGCGGACGCCGCGCGGATTTCAGAGAAAAAGGGCACGCGTGGGGGCAAATTATAGCACGCTCCGTCGCTCGCGCCCTCAAAGAGGGCGGCCTAAAAGCTGCCACTTCCCGGCGGCGGCGTGCGGAGCGGTCAGTTGCCTCTGCCTCTGGAGCGGCGGCGGCGTGCGGAGCGGTCAGTTGCCTCTGCCTCTGGAGCGGCGGCGGCGTGCGGAGCGGGGTCGCTCGCGCTTCCGGTCGGGCTTCTGGCAGCGATCGCGCGCGCGCCGCCGCCGCCTCCGCGCGTCACCTTCTCGATGTCCAGCCAGATGGCGTCGGCGTCGAAGCCTCGCTGTGCGAGCCGCTGCATGACGCTGGTCAGCGTGCGCTTGCTGCCGTCGTGCAGGCGATCCGTGTGCTTGTAGCCGTCGCTCCAGCGGTTCAGCGAGTAGTTGGTCAGGTGCATATAATGCCGGTCCATGTTCTTCGACGTCGGCCGAGCGTAGGGCTCGGTGGCGAAGCGCGCCAGGCCGTCGCGGCACAGGTGGATTTGCAGCGGGTCGATGCTGCGCACCACCACGTATACGCGCAGGTCGAACTTTAAGCCGTCCATCAGCAGCGGATTCGACACGTACTCCTACGGACGGACGGACGGACGCGGCGTCGGCGGCGGTGGGCCCGCGTCGGCGTCGACAATGCCGCTCGAGCCGCCGCTCGAGCGCAGCCGCGGCGAGCGAGCGCTTGCCGCCGCCGCCGCAGCAGCGGGAGGATGCTGTCGGCGTCGGCAATTCCGCGGCAAGTCCGCGCGAGCGCCGGAACGTCCGTCGCACCGTGCGCGCGAGCGTAACGGGATCAGCCACGGGTCTTACGCGCAGGCGCGGGCGGGCAGAAGGTAGAGGGCGGGACGGGCAGAGAGGCAGGGGACGGCTGCGTACACGGCTGCCGCGGGCAGATCGCGAGACAGCGCGAAGTCGGCTGCAACCGAGAACTCTAGCGGCGGGCGGCCGGCGGCCGGCGGCACGAGGCAGCGCGTCTCCCGCTCGAGACGCCAGACGGCGCCAGGGGCGCTGCGCCGATGTAATGGCGCGACGCGCGCTATCGGCTTTATCGGGGCTAGTGGCGCGTGAGTTTCGCTCTCGCCGACGAATGCGGCGCAGTTCGCGGCGCCGGAGGAGTGCGACGATTCGCCTGCACCCGAGCTAAGCGGCCAGGTGCCTACGGCGAGGCGTAGCCGCTACGAGAAAGCGGTCGACCGCCGAATCCTCGTGCGGCCTTACCGCCGGGATCCGGTGTTCAGGCTTTGCTACCAAGTGCTCATCCTTCCGCTAGATAGAAAGCAGGTACATAGGTACTGGTTATACTTATATATATATATATATATATATATATATATTCATATTCATATATACATATATGCATATAGTGAAAGTGGATAAAAAGCAGCCTGTCTGCGAGAAAGTTGATTGGTGAGAGTTCGTAGACCTGGACGCGCGCTGTCGCCCGCGTCTTTGCTGCAGGGGAATCTGTAGGCGACGGCAAGAGGCTACGAATACGCTGCTGACCGCAAATTAGCTCGACATAATAATAATAATAATAATACATGTATTATAACGCCCGCTGAGAACTCAATTTCTTTCGAGGCACTTGACATTCGCTTCAAGGGAAGCGCGATCATATGGTTTTAGTGGCAACATCATGCTCAATGAATGACATCAGGCATAAACATCTTCGGTAAACTTGAAAAAGCAAGACTCGAAGCGGTCCTTTTTGTACCGCTAAGAAGAGCCGAGCGGAGAGACGACAAGGAACACTCGTTGTAGACTGTTGAATCCAGCTCCGGCAAGCGCTTGATTAAGTAGCGACTGCGGCGTACAAATATTAGGCCAGGCTCAGTACCGAATTTGGCTTTTTCTCTACTATTAGCAAGAAGGTTCCATGGTGTAACGGTTAGCACTCTGGACTCTGAATCCAGCAATCCGAGTTCAAATCTCGGTGGAACCTTTCTTTTTTAAGCTACTGCTCGACCGGGAGAGCGACGCAGGAATTCGAATCAGCATCCGCCGGCGGCAATTCACTCAAAAGTGTCGGCATGTCAGCGAAGGCCAGGGTTGGAGCGAAGGTCGGAGGGCGGGCGAAGGGCGAGCGTCGGGGCGGCACATCGCTTGAGGCCGAGGCGAGACGTGGCAGCGTCCGTACGTTCACGCTGCGGAGGCAGCGGCAGCGGCGTCGGCGGCGGCGGCGGCGGCGTCGGCGGCGTCGGCGGCGGCAACTGCCGCCGTCGCCGCTGCCTCCGTAAGCTGCGCTGCTGCACCTGCACGACGTGCCGTTCCTTCTTCGTGATCTCGTACTCGCGCGGGTCCGATATGAGGTAAATGCCTTCGCCTTGCGTGCCCGCATCAGGTTTGACTATGTAAATCGGTCGCAGTTTCGGATTCTGGCGCTGCGCGTAGGCCGAGTCGGCGGCGAAGTCATGGAACTGGTCGGGCAGAAACCACGACCGCGGGTAGAAATCGTACTCTTCCGGAAACAGCAGCCGCATGTTATCCAGAGCCCGCGTCAAGTTGATCTTGTGCGCGATTTCCGCCATGCCTGCGGCGCCATCAAAGAGGCGCTCTCGAGCGAGCGAACGATCGGCGGGTGATCGATCGATCTATCGACCAATCGATCGGCGGGGCGCTACCACCCCCGCCGCGACGCCGCGCGGCCGCCGCCGGTGCGCCTAGGCATGATGGGCGCGCGCGCACCGGCTCCTACCGGGGAACTTGTTAACGCGGCCGGAGAGCACGTCGTGATGCGGGTCACTGAAGTGCGTCGGATGCCAGTAAAAGTCACACGGTCCTTTCCGTCCGTTAGGATACTGTAAAAAAAAGTCGCTTGCTGCGGCGAGAGTCGCATGACTGCGTCGTATGGCTGAGAGCGAGCGAGTGAGGGGCCGAGAAAAAGCGGAGATTGAGAGCGAAGCGCGTGAGAGAGCGAGTGAGGGAGGGAGAAGGATTTAGAGAGAGAGAGAGAGAGAGAGAGAGAGAGAGAGGGGAGAGAGAGAGAGAGAGAGAGAGAGAGAGAGAGAGAGGGGAGAGAGAGGGAAAGAGAGAGGGAGAGAGAGAGAGAAAGTGAGAAAGAGAGAGAGAGGGAGAGAGAGAGAAAGTGAGAAAGAGAGAGAGAGAGGGGCAGAGAAAAAGAGAGAGAGAGGGGCAGAGAGAAAGAGAGAGAGAGAGAGAGAGAGAGAGAGAGAGAGAGAGGGGCAGAGAGAAAGAGAGAGAGAGAGAGAGAGAGTGAGAAAGAGAGAGAGAGAGAGAGAAAGTGAAAAAGAGAGAGATGAAGAATCTCCACGCTGCGACAGTTCAGCGTACGGCGGAGGTAGCGACGTAGCCACAAGCGAGCAGTTAACCTCGCAAAGTGTTTCTCAATCTTGATCGGAGATCTTTTTTCCTTACGCGGCTCCTACGACAGCAATGCACGAATGGCAGGCTAAGAGCTGCCCGGCGAGCGAGCTGGCTGGACGGGACACCGGAAGCAAACGCCTTGGAGCTGTTGGCAGCCTTCTTGACTAATACAGTTTGGTAAGCACCAACTCAAAATGTGTTTTTTCCCGTCAACTAATGCGTGGCAAGCGCTACTATTTCCGCCACTGAGCAAAGCCGACGCAACGTTCTCCGATCGCGCGTTTGATGTCGGCAAGAAGTCTGCGACCTGAAGCCAAGCGAAGATCCTCTTTCTCTTTCTCTCTCCCTCTCTCACACACTCTCTCTCTCTCTCTCTTTGAATCATTTTCTTTTTTTCTCCCTCTCAAGCTCGTTCACCATTTCTCCTCTTTTATGAAGCCTTTGAAAATATTCTACGCTGTTTGCTTTCACAGAGCGCCGCCGCCGCTATCTACGAAGGTGGCCAAATGCCTCGGCCATTTGTTGAACCCCAATTGCCACGCGAATACTATCCGCCTTTTCATGGCTTCGTGCAGTGCAAACAGTGCGCTGGCGGTTCGTCAAAGCGCATCCGATATCTGCTCCGCCCCACTCTCGAGTGCCGGCGGTAGGTAAGCACTCGTCGCGCGGAGCCCGACGATCCCACGGCTAGAGGGTAGCGCTGTACAGCTGCTGCGGGTACAGCTGCTGAGCAGACTTTGCTGTGCAGACGGACAGTATTTGCTTTCGCTAGACTCTCGACCCCGACCGCGCGACCTCCGACTCGAGTATCCGCCATCCGAAGAAGCGCGACTCGACGCGGAGCGGCGCGCGCAGCGAATCTGTAAACGAACAGGCAGCGCGCATTCGCGAATTATATGTGAGGATAAGCGCCGGCGCCGACGACGATAGGACGGCGAGTGACAGGCGTCCTGCTTGTGGCTAGAGCTGCCGCTGCAGCATCCGCTGAAATGTTGAGACGGTCGGTATGGCAAGTGCCGACGGCGTTGCAAGGGCCCAAGAGACGCCGGACATGGCTGGGCGCAGCGCAGCACAGACGCTCGCGGTCGGCGGCGACAGCACGATGACTTGCTGCAAATGCACGCACGACCTCGAACTATACATTAAGCCACGCCAACTGTTCTCGTTACACATACGGATGCATGTATATATATATATATATATATATATATATATATATATATATATATATATATATATATATATATATATATATAAAATATATATATATATATATATATGTGCTTTCGGATGTTACCATCAAACATTTGGTAATGCTTTATTTCCACATTTTTAATAATAAAAGTAATAATAATAATACATCTGTAAAGTGCCTAGAGACAGATTCGGTTCTCTTAGGGAGCTCTACAGGTATATTATTATTCCTATTATTACATAGGCATATATATATATATATATATATATATATATACATATATATATATATACATACAGTAAATAAGCGACTGCAGCGCAGAGAACCGGACGGCGCCTCCTCGGACGGCAATTCTTCCCGCGAGCTACGTTCGCTCGCGAAGGCACTCTCGTTAAGGGCGAGGCGCGGCTGAGCGACGCGCAGGCACGATGCGCCCGTCGCTTCCCCCACGCGCCGCCGGTGCATGGTGGAAGCGTAGCGGCTCTTGAGGCCGCGGCGGCCGGCAACAGCTGCACGCGCCGCGGCTGCTCCTGAAGAACTACGCTCGTTTGTCGCAAATCCTTCGCCACACAGCCACGCCACTCAGGCGCGAGCCGCCGGCGGGGCGCGCCCTCGCGGCGCGGTCGTCTCGACGGGTGGTGGGCAGCAACGATCGGCGATCCAAGTGCTAACGGAAGTCAGAGGCCGGAAGCGGACAGCTCGTCACGCTCAGCGAGCGCTCGAGCTCTGCAGACTTTTGGGCGGCGAAGGAGACGGAGACGGCTCCTTCGGGCTCCGAAGCTCCGCTAGTTGTACGTTCTGGCTGGTGCCGTACGCATGCACCTCCCTGCGCGGCTATGGAATAGACTGGTCTACGCTCGAACGGCGCGGACTCGTGACGTCAGTGCATATATGCGTTCTTTATTGCGCTGCCGAGCTCCCGCGACCGTTGGCATGCCGACGAGTATCGAGTTAGAAACTGCGACTCGCTGCAGCCGTGCGTCGCCGCCCCACCTGCAGTCGTCAGGAGTCCGCAGGGACTGGCGCCGTTACGGGCGAAGGATTTTCGACAAAGGAGCTTAGTTCTACAGGAGCCGCCGCGCCGCGTCGCGTTCGTAGCGCTCTAGCCGCCACCATCCCCCGCCCGCCGCACCTCTCTACGCGCTATTCCGCTCGATCTCGCTATCTCGTCCGCGTCGGACTTGCATCCAGCTAGCTCTTCGCCTCCGTCGCCTTCTTTCATTGCGCGCTTCCCGCACTCTCGCCGCTCGGGCCACCAGGCGAGCGCCCGCGCTCGTCGAGATGAGAATGGACGAATGGAACGAAAGGAACGGCGCGCTCGCGCACGCGCCCTCACGCAGCTCGCACTGTCGCTCCTGGGCGCAGGCTGCGCGCGCCTGCACCGCCTGCGCCCCTCGCCGGCCCTTTTCTCCCGCGCCCCCGCGCGCGACGCTCACTCGCCACTGCCGATTCCGGAGGAGCGCAGAGCTCGCGGCGACCGGAGCGGCGCGCGTGAGAGCGGCCGCCGCGGGCGGCGCGGCTCGGCCCGGAGCGGCGCGCGCCGCGCCTGCGCCCTAGACCCCTACCTCTTTCCACTCCAGCTCGCCGATGACTAGACGCAGCACGTCCTGGCTCGTCTTGCAGCGCGACGTGTCGACGGACACGGTCGCGCCCGCCGCCGAGCGCGGCTCGCCCTGGGGCGCGCGCGACCGCTCTCTGGTGAGGCGGAACGTTCGTCGCTCGCGAGCCGCGGCCGCCGAGCGACGGCCTTCGAGGAACGCCGGCAGCGGGCCGGCCCGTCGCGGTGAGAAGAGATCCATGCCGACGCTCTCCAAGAGTCATTGCCCAGAGCTACCGCTCTTGGCCCGCCCGGCTGCTGCCGCCGCCGTCGCCGCCGCCGACTGCGACCGCGCAGGCTCGGACGAGGGCCCGCGTCCGTGGGCCGCGCGCGCCCTGGCAACAACACGGCGCCATATTGTTGACGTGTGGCGCCGCAGTGGTACGGTCGCCTCGAGGTCAGGTCGTGCGGAGCCCGCTCCGCGCCCAGCAGCCGACGGCGGGTCGACATCGATTTCCAGTTCACGAGTCGCCGCGCATTGCTGCCCGAGAAACAGCTGCCGACCGCCTTCGGACTGTCGATCATTCAATATCTGGACTGCTTGCGCCGCCGCGCCCGATTCCCCACCGGTTGCTCCCCCCCCCCCCCCCCCCCCCCGCCGCCGCTCCGTCGCGTCCTCTGGTGCGTGTCAGCACGCGGATTCGCGCAACAATGGGAAGCGAGAAGTCCTTTCGAGTCCGTCCGTCCTTTCTTCCAAGTCAGAAAAGAGATTTAGTCCCCGACGAAGTACGAAGCGCGCCGCGCGAGAGAGCTCTCGGCCTAGAACGAAGGAGGCTGGCTAGCAGTGGCCGCCAGTGCGCTCAGTGGCCCCTCGGTGCGCTCAATGCCCGGGGCATTTGTTGTGCTAGGCCGTCTTAGAGGGAATGTAGCGTTCGGCGCACGCCGTCGTCTCCTCACCAGACGCCGAAGGACGCGAGCGCGTGCGCAGTCGCGGTCGGCCGCCCGATGTCCGGCCGCCGGCGGTACCGTGCGGATGCCGATCGGTGCGGCGGCGGCGGCTGCGGCGAGCCTGCCCCTCAGCGACTCTAAAACCACACGCCTGCGAGAGCCATCTCCGCTCGGTCTGGCCGGACGGTCCAGACCCGAGCTCGTCGTCTTCACTCTCGCCCACCTCGGACGCTCGAAAGTCCACGGCAAGGCTGAGGCCAAAGTGTCGGCGTCTGCAGCGTCGGCCCTCCGACCCACCGGTCCATACTTGCGCCTGCATCTAAACGCTATTCACGCGGCGTCGACGCCATGCACCGCGGACCTTCCGCGGCACCTCCGCCGCTCACGTGATAGCTGGTTGCATAGTGTTTCTTTAGATATCGCTGAACGCGACAGACACTCGTGCTCGTTCAGCGTTTTAAAGTTGTTGATTAAATGAACCTTCGAATCTCTCTTTCATACCTAGGTGGATGGCAGCAGCAGCGAAGCAGCGGGAGTAAACATGTATTGCATAACTCATCTGCACAGCTCCTTAAGAGAACTAAAAATCCATCCAGGCGTTCACATCTGCCTCAGGGCTCGAGTCGGCGACCTTGGTCGTCGAAGGCCACATAACCTCTAGGTCAAAGCGTGGCGTAACAACAGCTGCCACCTACTCGCAGCTCTCGGTTATTCTCGCAGCTGAATTGCACCCCGACAGCATATTTATTGATATTTCTAATGGAATGATCGGCTTACAGAACGAGCAGCATGGAAATTAGCGTAAACAACAAGGGTAATATAAGCTACCTATTGATGTATCCATAGCTGTCATGGTGGCCTTTTGAAGACCTGTAACATTCAAGGTCACGTTTTGCACTGGACCTCAGCCAAACATGGCTATATTGTCAAATCGACAAATTTAATACCAGTCACTGTGCAAACATGCCAAACCCCTCAAAACATGCAGGACACGGTGTCACGGCCCGATATTCTAAGAATGAAAATAAAAAAATTATGTGACATATTCGAACTTTCGGAAGTGTCATTAAAATGAAGTTCAATGACATTCGGGACGTGTGACTTAGTGACCCATGGTGCGAATAAGAGCAAGTTATTTCGTGAAGGAAGGTGAGCCCAACTTAAATTCCAAATTTCACGTCGATCGGAGCAGCTTTGGCCAAGCTGTCAAATTGGCGTGGCTCACAATGTGACTCTACAGGAAGACACACCTGAAGCAGCTGCGGGCACGCCCTTTGATGTCCAATGTGCGTAAAGTGATGAAATAAGTTGCCGAAAATGTTGAATCATATTTCTAGAGATCAAAGTGTGCGTAGTCATCATTATTCGTGAAAATGGGGCTTGACAACCTGTTGCCAGTATTCATCATTGTAGCATCGACAGCCAAAAACCAGAACCAGTGGCTAGTGCAAATAAAGACAACTACGAGGATAGATTGAAAGAGCTAGCACAGATAAATTTGCAGCAGAAGCTGCAGAACGCTCACGAAGGCAATTTTCTTGAAAGAGCAATCGTTCTGGTCATACCAAGACAGGTACCAAGATAGCGGCACATAGGCACGTGAGCGACTCAATTTACTTTCTAGGAACTTTCTAATGAGCAGCAACTAAAGAGGTTCCTCATCGGGGCATCATAAGAATTACATATCATTTTTAAGGTTTACAGGCTTCCTGCCTGAAATAATGTTTTGCTTACATCCTGCCTTTGCTTGCGAATTTTCTTTCTCTTTATATCATACTTTTCCGTGAATAACCGCGTCTAACTTCTCACACGAACGTCTAACCTCCGGAGCACTAGCACACGACCACAGATCCACTAATTTGTGTGCAAGCACGTATCAGACGCTGCCAACCCCTGCCACGCATCAGACGCTGCCATGCTCCCAAAGTCCACTCTTTGTAAGCTCTGTCCAGATCAAATTATGCAGTGCCTCATTATTATTTTGTGTTTTCCCATGCCAAACTTTTTGCAGGCGGTAGTCTGATGCATTTTTCTTATGTACATCTTGTTAACTACTCACTGTTTGCTGGCCTGTGCACTCAGGCGCTCACACCTGGTGCGAAACTCTGCAATAAGGCTTGTCTGTCTTGAGCGTCGCAGTTGCCACATCACACCACTTCTCGTCGACCTGCACTGGCTCCCAGTCAAGCAGCACATCGACTTCAAGGTTTTTTCACTCACTATCAAGTCCCTCCATGCTTTGGCTCCAGCCTACCAATCAGATCTACTCTCCCACCAGGCTAAGAATAGTACGACCCACTTTTCGGAATGTAACTGTTTACCGATCCCTCGCACAAACCTCAAATCCTGTGGAGACCGTGCATTTAGTTCATATGCTCCCAAAGCCTGGAACTCACTCACGACTTCCGTCACGACGTCCCCTGACCTGACCACATTCAAAACGAAATTAAAAACCCACCTACTTAGGACAGCATTTAGTGAGTCCCTGTGATTCTTCCTTTATATGCTTATGCGTGCTGACACTGTTGCATGCTGCTACTAACCATACTTGCATGCTGACCTTGTGCATCTCACCCCTAACCATGTTATTCTTGTTTTTTATTGAACATGCTACCACAAACCATTCAATCGTGCTTCCTTTGCTTCAATTGTAAAGCGCCTAGAATGAGATTGAGTTCTCAGAGGGCGCTATAACAAATGTATTATTATTATTATTATTATTATTCATACACAGCCTCTTTTATACCCGGTTTCAAGACGCGTTTTTTAGTAGACAGAGTGTGATCCTACACATCTTCTGTGGCTACAGACTTTGATGTGGGCAATCTAAGGTGGCACTTTTGGTACATTTTGGTACATCTGGATTATCATTAGTAGAACAAGTAAAAGGTAAAAGGAATTCTCACGCAGCATCCCTCTTGCCTTCTACATCATTTGGCTGAGTTAGGATGGTAGCTGCAAAATGGCTCTGCAATCTGCTTGCGATCTTGTCTATGAGCCCACCGACCTGACCCAACCCTTTTTCTAACCTCGTCCTTCTCGCTCTTATCCAGGTTTCGCCCAAGCCGTGTGCCGAGCGTCTTACTAGCATGCACTGCACACTCCACCATCTTCTTAATTTCTCGGTCCCCGTAATAAGGTTGAGCGTCACTCACGGCTTTCATTCACTTCGAATCGCTGTCACCTAAATATGTCGCACTGTCCACTGGATCGCTATTAATCAGGCGCACATTCATTGTGTCCCCTTCTTCTGCCTTTGCACCACTGGTTCCGCTGGTGCTACTGGCGCCACTCAACTTTCGATCGAGCAAATGGTCTCCTTTACCGACAAGCGGCCAGCAGCCTTGCGTGTAATGCTCGGCACATTTACATCCATTACCTCGCCTGTTCTCAGGTAAGTGGCCGTGGATGCCCTGTGCTTTAGATTGATGTTCGCGGGTCCATCGCTTTCCATCGACGGCGACTAACTGCTACGGAATTCCAACTTCTACTCCTTTTCCATTGACGTAAGCACTTACGTAAGCACTGCCAGCTCAGCCTCTTCTTTGCTGCAGCAGCTGCAACATTTTTTTTACGCACGCAGCGCAAGGTTTTATCAGCAGGGATAGAGAGAGGCAAGACCAATAACCAAAAGATATTCCACCACCCGCTCTGCTCAGGCCCTACGCTGCCCGCCCCCGCCCGCCCCCAGCAACGCAGCACGCTTGCACGTTGAGCAGCGCTTCCTCGGAGCGTCGCGAACGGAAGAGAGTCGGTGCTTGAAGGCTGCCTCGTTTGGTTTTTTTCTCTCTTCTATCTGTCATCTTTGTCACCTATGGAATTTGATTTAACAAAGAAGTGTTCCTCTGCTCTTTCTTGTTAGAGGGCGGATAGGCGGGCACAGTCTTCTCGTAATTTTGACGAGCTGAGCTCCTAAATTTTAGTGCCAGCGTACCAACGAGACCCTTTCGTTACGCAACCTGTTTCTCTCTTACATGCAGGACGCACGAGCGTAATCTCTGACCGCTTTGACGACTTTTTGCGGATAAATCTTAAAAGACTCTTTAAGGTTTGCTCTGCCGAGCCACGACTGTCGTTGAGCTCAGACTTCTGCAACTCAAGTTGTGGAACAACGCATTGTATCTCCTCTATTTCTGCTCCAGCGGAACCTGCACTTCCTGCTCCAGACAGCTCCTCCTGCTCCAGACAGCACCTCCTGCTCCAGACAGCTCCTCCTGCTCCGCCTCTCATTCCTCTCACTGCGCCACCGATTCGGCCGCCACAGGTCACAACTTTAATAATAATAATAATAATAATAATAATACACTTGATAAAGCACCCTCAGAGAACTCAATCTCTCTCTCTCTCTCTCTCTCTCTCTCTCTCTCTCTCTCTCTCTCTCTAGGTGCTTCACATTTGCTACAAAGGGATATGCAATTGAATGGTGATTAATATCTTGCTTGAAAAACAAACAAAATGAATCATATGGTTAGGGGTGACATGCACAGGGTCAGCATGCAAATGTGGTTAGTGGCAGCATGCACAGTGTCAGCACGCATAAGCACATCAAGGACGAATCACAGGGACCCACTAAATGCTGTCCTAAATAGGTATTTTTAAGTTCCTTTTAAATGTGGTCAGGTCAGGGGATGTTCTGACGAAGGTCGGGAGGGAGTTCCAGGCTTTGGGAGCATACGAACTAAATGCACGGTCTTCAAAGGATTTATAGTTTGTACGAGGTATTTGTAGACTGTTGGATTCCGAAAAGCGGGTGGTACGATGTTTGGCCTGATGGGGGAGTATATCTGAGAGATAGGCTGGAGCCAAAGAATGAAGGGACCTAAAAGTGAGCCACAAAACCTTGAATTCAATCAACTTTTAATTCGTTGCGTTAGACGGACGGTTGCTCTTGGTTACGGCACGCGCGCCGAAAAAGAGCGCTCAGGCATCATCGGGAGAGTGCATTGCTGATGAGAGAGACTCGCCAATGCAATAGCAAGTCATCATCACCGAGACTTTTTGGTTTCGAGCTACACATTGTGGATTCTGCTATAACAGCTCCATTTATATGTTATATATCCATATATATATTATATCCATTATATGGATAGATTATATATTATGGAATACATGGAATATATATACATATGGAATATATATACATATATATATATATATATATATATATATATATATATATATATATGGAATATATATATATATATATATATATATGGAATATATGCCGCAATTATAATATGTATAATGGCGGTACGAGAGCCTTTACGACTATCACCACTAGGCTAGCGGTGGGACGCAACAAAGGATCGCCACCCACTGAAGGACTCGAACCCACGACCTGGGTAGCGAAGATAGAGCGAGCACCTTACCACGAAGTGGCTAAGATGGAGGGGGTGATGGTGGTGGTGGTGGTGGTGGGATGAAACATAGCACGAGAGAGACGGGAGGCGAGAGAGACGGAGAAGCCAACGGAGAGTCTGCCCTCAGATTTATTTACAGTTAACGCAACCGCTGCGTTTTGCCTCGACGGTACATTCTCGCCTCCTGACATAGAGCGTTCTAACGTCATTCGTGTTCGTTGCAGAATTCTTCCGAAAACCGAAGTTCTTGCGAACATCGTATACGGAAATGTTACAGATAAGACCTGTTTAAAGTGATTCTGATTGTTATTTGACCCTAGCGCATAAGAAATTACGTGCCTATGGATATCTAAACGCTTATCGCTTCGGGCTGCTGGGTCTCCAACGCCGGCGGCCGCCTTAGCTACGCCGGCCGCTAGTAACCTGCTTGTTAGTTATGATCGTCAGCAGCTGCTATCGCTTCGTCATCGTAGATCAAATGCATTCCTAGATATTAATGTTGTTGCTAAGATTCATGAACTATGCATTAACAAAAGAAAAGCACCCCGTAGCCGCCGCGGTGGCCGGAGCCGCCAGGTCAGACGCCGCTCGCTGGGCTGGAACTGCGAGCTGAGTACCCGCTCGTTTGGTATTCCTAGCGTTGTCTCGAACTGCTCAGCACGCTCCCCCACATGTGTCACTGTAAATCTCTCTAACTTAGTGGTCATCAGGCCTGTTATAACTCCATCGGCCAGACTTAACGCTTGCCTTTGGAATCCTCACTCAATGTGCAATAAACCTCTGGTAATATGCGACCTTATTTCTGAAAATGGTATCGACCTGCTCGCCCTAACTGAAACTTGGCTGAAATCGATAAACTGCACGACAATTAAAGATGCTACTCCATCCGGTTTCTCGTTCTTTCACACCCCTAGATCAATCAAAACTGGAGGTGGAGTTGCTATTGTCGTGCGCTCGAAATTCAACTTCAAGCCATTTGCGGTACCCTCGAAGCAGTCTTTTGAATCAATTGTCTTGGTCTAACCCGAAAACAAGCTACCGATAGTGGCAGTAGTCTATCGACCACCAGGTACCAAATCCTCCTTTATCTCAGATTTCTCCGATCTCATTTCGATTCTGTGTGCAAGAAATCGATCCTTCCTCGTTATGGGTGATTTCAACGTTCCAATGAATAACTTATCTGACGCTTTCAGCACCGAATTTCGTGCATTGACAGACTCATTATCTCTTGTGGCTCATGTGCATGGCCCTACCCACATCAAGGGTCACACACTCGACCAAATTTTCTCATATAACTGCACTTTGTCATCACCAATTATCACTAAATCCTGCTTATCTGACCACATGCAGATCTCATTCAATCTACAGCGTGTGCCCACATTCTCCTCTAAAATAACCTATGAATCGCGAAACCTCAAGAACCTTGACATCGATGCTGTCCGTGCGAGAATATCTGCTTCACCTCTGCTGCTCAGTCCTCCCTCCAATCTGTCATCATTGGTAGATAGCTACAAGACGACACTAGCTGACACGCTCGACGAGTTTACACCTCTGACAAAGCGCACTGTGCGCCCCCGCCCAGACGGCCTATGGTTTACCAAAGACATTAAACTAGCCAGGTCTTCTAAGCGAAAGCTTGAAAAAGCACACAAAAGATCTGGACTGACTGTCCATCGACAGGCATACAAAGACTACTGTGGGTCGTACCAATCAATCCTAGCAAAGGCCAAGTCTAGCTTCTATAGAAACATTGTTGAATCCCAGATGCACAATCCAAAAATGCTGATGTCGACGATCAAGCATCTCCCACACGCTCCCCGACTAGATCCTTACCTGATGATCCTTGTGATTATCTAGCCGATCGCTTCTCTCGATTCTTTGTGCAGAAGATAGACAAGATCAGGGAGTCCATCCCTGCGATGACAACATCCCCACTACAATGCTGTTCCCCAATTCCTGGATGCACCTCAATGTCTACATTTAAGCAGGTCACTAGTGATCTAGTCCTAAAATTTCGTTATAAATATGTCATTAGCCTCAGGTCATGTCCCAGCACCTTTCAAAAAAGCTGTAGTCAGGCCTCTTCTCAAGAAAGCGACATTAGACCAAGAGAACTTGAGCAACTACCGCTTAGTCTCCCTTCTACCATTCTTATCAAAGACACTAGCACGGGTCGTGGCCGACCAGCTGAACTCGTATATCGAAACCTCACACCTTGCTAGTAAGTTCCAGTCTGGCTGTAGAGCTAATCACTCCACAGAGTCAGCATTGCTTAGGGTATACTCTACTTAGGAATGCAGACATGGGTAGAGTGTCTCTGCTTGTTTTGCTCGATCTTTCGGCAGCTTTTGATACCATCGGTCACAGAGTTCTTCTAGAGTGCCTCTCATCTCGCCTGGGCATCACTGGCACTGCTCTGCAGTGGTTCAGGTCCTATCTCAGTGGGAGACTCCAGAGTATTGACGTGAATGGACAAAGATCATCTGAGGTACCTCTGAAATATGGGATACCTCAGGGCTCAGTGCTAGGTCTGGTTCTTTTCACGGTTTATACTCTCCCTCTTGCTGATGTGATTGCCAAGCACAATCTAGGCTTTCACTTCTATGCAGATGACACTCAGTTGTACCTTTGCTTTGATCCCTCCCAGCCTTCGAGCACCTCAAATTCTCTCAACTCACTTGCTGCATGTATTGATGACATCCGCACATGGATGGCAGCAAATTTTCTAAAACTAAATGATGATAAAAGGAACTTACTAGTTATGAGCAAACCCAGTCTGATTCACGAATTGGAAAGGCTGACTCTTAAAATTGGCTCTGCCAGCATATCTCCAGTTGAATCAGCTCGAAATCTAGGTGTCATATTCCAAAGCGACCTCTCGTTAAGCGACCATATCAGCTCCACAGTCAAATCTGCCTATTTTCAGCTTCATAACATTGCTAAAATTCGGGCTTGTTTAGATAAGGTTACCTCGTCCAAGTTGGTCCATGCATTCGTGACATCTGGTCTCGACTTCTGCAACTCACTGCTTACTGGCCTACCAGCATGTGCGATCAGGCGATTGCAGCTGGTGCAAAACTCTGCAGCTAAGCTTGTCTGTCGTGAGCGTCGAAGTTGCCACATCACATCACTTCTCGCCGACCTGCACTGGCTCCCAGTCAAGCAACGGATTGACTTCAAGGTTTTGTCGCTCACTTTTAGGTCCCTTCATTCTTTGGCTCCAGCCTATCTCTCAGATATACTCCCCCACCAGGCCAAGCATCGTACCACCCGCTTTTCGGAATCCAACAGTCTACAAATATCTCGTACAAACCTCAAATCCTTTGGAGACCGTGCATTTAGTTCATATGTTCCCAAAGCCTTGAACTCCCGACCTGCGTCAGAAGATCCATCCCCTGACCTGACCACATTTAAAAAGAATTTAAAAACACACCTATTTAGGACAGCATTTAGTGGGTCCCTATGATTCGTCCTTGATGTGCTTATGCGTGCTGACACTGTGCATGCTGCCACTAACCATATTTGCATGCTGACCCTGTGCATGTCACCCCTAACCATATCATTCATTCTGTTTGTTTATCAAGCAAGATATTAATCACCATTCAATTGCATTTCCCTTTGCAGCAAATGTGAAGCGCCTAGAGAGAGAGATTGAGTTCTCTGAGGGTGCTTTATCAAGTGTATTATTATTATTATAACATAGGAGTGAGAGCCTAGATATTGCTCATCGATTGCGACGAGTTTTATACATGCGAGGCATACGTTTATACAGGCAGCAGGTAGCCACTAACCACATTTGCATGCTGACCCTGTGCATGTCACCCCTATGTTGTTCACGACGTATACATTATTGAACCGGGATCATGTGACAGCATATTATGACTGCATTTGACTAGGGCAGCCTTGTAAAGCGATGCGAGAAGAGCAGATTTGGCTGGATTTTTGCAGCATTAACAGCTCTCACGACTCGAAGTAATGTTGCAGCCCTAAAGAATGGCATTCATGACGTCGTGTGAGCCTCGATAGATACAAGCACGGCCTGATGGGAGAGTATATCTGAGAGATAGGCTAGAGCCAAAGAATGAAGTGATCTAAAAGTGAGCGACAAAACCTTGAAGTCAATCCGTTGCGGAGTAATGTGGCAACCGCGACGCTCATGACAGACAAGCCTAGCTGAGGAGTTTTGCACCAGCTGCAATCGCCTGTTCGCACATGCCGGTAGGCCAGCGAGCAGTGAGTTGCAGAAGTCGAGACGAGATGTCACGAATGCATGGACCAACTTGGACGTGGTATCCTTATTTAAACAAGCCCGATTTTTAGCAATATTACGAAGCTGAAAATAGGGCCGTAAGCGCCGGGGCAGCGCTTCCGCGAGCCTCACACGCCGCGCCATCGCGTCTTCCGCACGTCTTCCGGTGCCTCCCGCGGTGCCTCGGCGGCGAATGGTGTGCGATCGTCGCCAACGCCGCCTGGTCGCCCAGTCAGAGCGACTCCGCGGTCGTCAGCAGATGTGTAATAGGAGACCTCGGCCTCCGCTGCCGATAGCCGCTGGCGCAGCGGGCGTATGCTGAGTCAGTGAAGAGCCGCCGCCGCGGCGTCGCCGCAGATTAGAGCGCGTCGGAAGCAGCGGCTGTCATCGGTGGGCAGCCGGGACTTTCCAGCGTCTCGCTGCAAGCGAACCAGCGGCCTCGGTGCGCGACTAAGGCTCGCGGAATCGAAGGATCGGGCTCGAGCGACGACAAATCGAGAGCATTCGCTAGCCCGGAACTCCGCGCGCGCGCGCACGCACCTCTAGCGGCCGAGCGAGAGCGGCGATGTCTACGGCGCTGCCGCCAACACCTCGACTGCGCTGCTCCGCCGGGCTGCGAGAGCGCCTCGGCCGGCGAGCGCTCGCAGCCCGGCTGCGGCTCCGCATCCGGCGACATTCGGGCGCATTTCCCGACCACCGGCATTAAATCTCGCCGCTCGGCCGAGCGCCCGTCCGAGCGGCGAGATTTAATGTACGGAGCGCCGAGAGCGAGCGCCGCGCGGCGGCGGCGCGACGCAAGAGGCGGGCGCGGCGGAGAGCGGCGGCCGGCGTTCCCCGCAGATCGGATAGCAGACGCGCTCCTGGCCATAAAACGATAGCTCCTCCGTTAGAGACCGAATGGTATCGCGTTCGGTGCCGAGCAGCGTGCTGCGGCGGTCTCGGCAGTGTGCGCGAGCGCGCGACGGACGCCCGACCGCTCGACTCTCGCCAAAGTCCGCACGGTTAGCTATGAATCGCGCCTCTGATTTCGCAGACGGCGACTCTCTAGAAGACGACGTGACGCATTCCCGCCCCCACCCCGCCCCGCCGCGATATTCCGTCGAAGGCGCCCCGCGCTCTATACACCGGAAACCCGACAGACGGGCTACGCTGGGCAAACGTTTTCATTCAGCTTTTTTTTTTAAGAGCAGCCGACGTAGCAGCTCATGCGAAAGCAACGAGCGGCCGAGATAGTCGGCGCGGCGCCGCCGCCGCCAGGTGACGTCCCACTAGGCAGCGCCGCCGGTTGGCGCACGGCCTAGTGTGGACGCACCTGGCGGCGGCGTCGCGAGGGCGGCTGGGAGCTGCTTGCGCAACTAATACGGCGTTGGCTATGCATAGAGACAGCCAACTTTCTGCCATGGGCACTGTTCCCATAGCAGAAAGTTAAACACGGTAGCCAGCGTTGGCCTACGTTGGCTGTCTCTATGCAAAACGACACCGCATTAGCTGTCTTGCTCTAAAAGCAGTTGGCTAGGCGCGTCTGGCGTCCCGCGTTCTGCCGCTGCGGGCCCGGTAGTCGGTGTTGCGTGCTCGGAACCCAGAATTTCCTGCGCCGAAACCTTTCGACGATAAGAGTTTCCGTCGGTCAGTAGATACGAAGTATCATCGGACGGTCAGCCCCCGGGGGGGGGGGGAAACCACCGCAACGGTGTGCATACAGCGGCCACAGTCGCCCAGTGAGCGAGTTGCTTAAGTCGACGGAGGCGGTCACAAATGCACAGGTCAGCGGGAACGTGGCATGCCTGTCTAAGCAGGCCTGAATTTTTGCAATGTCAAGCAGCTGAAATGAGGCAGCTGCGTGACCGTGGAGCTGACGTAGCTGGTCAAGTGAAAGGTTACACTGTGCTCGAAATTTAGGTGCCGTTTTCGGCAGCTGCCTAAATTTTATAAAGCTTCATTCAGAAGACTGCTTCTACAGCTAGCCATGACGTCCGATCCCTATCTAAGATTAGGAGCTATTTTTCACGGTTGCTTGCAAACAATCTAACTAGCTCCTTAGTTCTGTCTCGGCTTGATTATTGTAACTCCCTTTTGGCTGAGCTACCAAAGAAGAGCAGCTAGGCCACTGCAGCTGCACTATGGATACGGCTGCAAGGCTGGTCTTCAAGTCCAAGAGGTTTGACCGCGTGTCTCTTTTGCTAAAAGAGCTAGGATGGCTGCCGGTTGATCAACGGATACAGAGCAAAGTTCTGGCGTGCTGACCCACAAGGCCAAGGCCACGGCTTGGCTCCTTCGTACCTAGCTGAACTGCTGCACCAGTTTAAGCTTCCTCGTGCCCTCAGGTCTTGTGTGGACGATACATGAGCTGTTCCATTCCTCTGCTTAAAGACCGTTGGCGACAGAAGCTTTAGCTCTGCAGGTCCTAGACTGTAGAACTCGCTTCCACGATCCTTACGCAACGACAACTACTCTCCTGCTGCCGACTATGGCTCATCCTTTTCAGCGGTCCTGAGCTGCTACTTCCATGCTACTCACCACCTCAACTGCTCTCCTGACTCGGCTATGCTTTCCACTTTCTCTTTGTTGCGTGAGATGAAGTCTGTTGGCAACCGAATGCGCACCGAAAGCCGCTTAGGCTGTGAGTGTGCTATACAAAACTCTCCTGCGTAACACTCACATGGTCTTTGTGGTGTTATAGACGGAGGTAAATTACATTACATTACATTGAGCTCACATTGAGTCACAGTGCAAGGTCATCTTGGAAAAGGACACCCAAACTTCGTGCAGATGCTGCAGGAAATATGCCACTTTGCGAGCCCATCTTGAGGGTTATATTTTCCAATTTCTGAGTAACGCCGGGTTTTCCGAAAACTAGTAAGCTATATAATACTAATAATTATGCATTTGATATAGCGCCCTCAGAAAACTCAATCTCTTTCTTGGCCCTTTACATTTGCTGCAAAGGAAGCGTGATCGAATGGTCTAATCGTGGTTTGATTTGAAATAAAGTGCTGCCCTCGAAGTGGGAATGTCAGCAGGACATGGAGCAAACGGAGTTGAGAGAGTTTGACGTGCTGAAAAGCAGAGAGGGATCAAGCGCAGGTATGGCGTCACGCACGCCACGTGCGCCAAAATGAAAGCCTCTGCGGAAGTATTCGCTGAGCTACTACCGCCCCACTAATCCTTACGAGGTGCGCCGCAGGGGAGGGGGCCGTTCCTCGAAATAGGCCGGCGAGGCGACTTCGCGTTACTTGGCCCGCTCGGTCTTCGTCCTGTCGCGTCACTTTCGCTCAGAGCGAACAAGCCGCCGCCGTTGCCGCGGCCACTGCCGCAAGCCTTCGTCGGCCGCGGCTAGCGGCGCCGCGAGCCCATTAAGCTCCAGTCAGCGTGTCTGCGGCCGGCGAACAATAATAGCTTCGCCGGCCGCGGCCTTCGGCGTCTTTAATTAAAGGCAACCGGAGCGGCTGCTCCGCGAGGCGCCGGCGCGCTCTCCGGGCTGCGCCTTCATCGCCCTCCCGGAGCAAAGCACAGACAGCGACGGTTGGCGACAGCCGCGGGCGTTGCCCAGCCGCCGAGCCGCAGCTGCTGCGCGCGCGGCTACCGTGACGTCAGTCACGCTCGACAAAGTAGCCGGCGCCGACGGGTCGGCGGACTCGTTCGAGCGAGGCGCGCGCGGCGGCGGCAGCGGCCGCGGCCGCTCGTTAGGTGGGCGTTGGTTTTGCATCTGCCTACGCTGCACTACAATGGCCGCTGCACTGTGCTGGAGCGTAACGAGGCGGGTTAACGCGGGCTGCTGCTGCTGCTGCTGCTGCTGAACGGCAGTCGCTCCAACCGGCGTCTCCGCCCCACTGCGCTGCACCGCAGCCAACGTGCCGGCGTTTTCCTCCCGTCTTTCCCTCGCCGCCCAGCCTCGGGCACCCCGGCCCCTCGACTGATCGCGTGCCAGCGCCGCGGCTATAGCGCTGAAGGCCCGCGTTTCCGCAAGGGCAACTTACGGGAACGCGGGTCCTAGCTTCGCGAGCGTGCGACGTTTCTGTCGACGAACCGGATCGCTTTCATCCGCGTGCGACACGCGCGCACCCCGCAATGTCGAATCTCTCGTCCTCGCTCTCCTCCGTCTCCCGCCGTCCGACTGGTGCGACGAGGAGCGACCGCCGGCCCGCGACGCTCGCACGGCTATCGGCTGGCGCCGGCGTTCCTTCGGCGATCGTGGAGCGCTTGCAGCGTCGCTGCGGGACAAAGCCGCTGCGTTCCAGCGTCTGATGATGACGCGACGTCTGCTGTCGAGCCTTGCGAGCGAGCAAAGCCAGCGGCATGCACATTCGCTGACGTCATCGAGAAGGTCTCGCGCGGCGAGCCAGAGCCAGACTACGGACCGCTCTTCGGAGACTGCCGGGGGGGGGAGTTCACTGTCACGGAGCGTCACTCTGCCCACTTCTTCCGCTTTCTCTGTCATTGCGCCGAGTAGCGCCGCGTCTGCTGCAGACAAAGAAACGAATTCCTACAAGCGCAGCCTGGACTAGGCCAGAAAGAGAGAGAGAGAGAGAGAGAGAGAGAGAGAGAGAGAGAGAGAGAGAGAGAGAGAGAGAGAGAGAGAGAGAGAGAGAGAGAGAGAGAGAGAGAGAGAGAGGGAGAGAGAGAGAGAGAGAGAGAGAGAGACTGAAAAAAACTGTGTGCGTGTGCACGTGCGTGCGTGAGTGTGTACGTGCGTGAGTGCGTGTGGCAGAGAGAGAGAGAGAGGGAGAAAGAGCGAGAGCTTTCTAGACGTAGCCGATAGTATGAAGGTTAGGAGGAGAGGGGGCGGTCAGGCCGTCCGACGTGCCTTTTCCGGTCGTTCCTAGGGGGCCCGTTGCTCTAACTGACCTTTGCCCGTGAAGATTCCGGGTCCGTATCCAATGTAAAAATAATTTTATGAACAGTAGTTTTATCGTCCATACGTTCGACGTAATTTTAATACTCCAGTGAGGGACCTTTGACAATTGCAGATGGGAAGTTTTTAGATCGCACCATAGCCGCTCCACCCGCGACTGCTTAGTAATCGACCTTGACCTTGATATTGAGCGGTACGGTGCCGCTCTCGCAAGCCTCAGGGTCGCGGGAGGCCGCTTTCAGCGAGGCGCTGACCGCCGGAAGACCGTATTGCACGCAGGGCCGCCATTGGCCCTCGGGCGGCGCCGTCGACCGCCGAGGCCGATGCACGAGCGGCCATGCATAATTAACGGCGTCGCCAATTCGATTAGGCAGGCGGCCCGGAGCAGTCGCTCGGGCTACAAATGCCGGGGGCAAACAAACAACGAGCCACTCCCGCGTCGTCTGACCCGCCCCGGCCCGGCCCGACCCGCCCCCCCGCAGCGCCTCCGTCGCGGCTGGCGCGGCCGTCGCATGCGCGGGCCGGGCGCGAGGCTAAACGAGTGCGCGAACGATCGGCGGGCGGAAGCCGCTCGGTTGCTGAACAACATCCGGTCTGCGCGTCATTCGCCGCGGCTACGGCGAGCGCCGCTCTTTGTCTCCGCGTCGCCCCGCCTGCGCAGCCTTACGGCCGTGGCGCGAGCACTCTGCGCGGCGGCTGCGGATCGAGCGAGCGGCGCGGCCGCACAAGGGCGCCGCGAGGCAGCCTCCTGAGGCCGACGGGCAAGTACGCTGTGGCGCCGGCGCGCGCTTCGCGACGGGGCCACTACTAGACGGCGCTGCTACTAGACGGCATGGGCTCCTGGGTGGGTGGGTGGGGGGGGCGCGAGGGTTCTAGGGAGCGGCTAAGGCTGCTAGCGTCGGCGGGCGGGCGGTACCGACCGGAGCACTCGGGCTCGTTAGGAAGGTGTTTTCGCGAACCTGCGCTCTTACGACGTCGCAAGGAGAGTCGTAAATCGCCAGGGCACGCCGCAGGGCCCGACCGGCTGCGACCGCCGCCGGTGGCCGGCGGCGGCACCGCGTCCCTTGCGGCGCCGCCGGCGAGCCGTCCGGGCAGGCTGCCCGATTTGTTTGCCGCTGCGGCGGTGACGTTGCCATCGGCCGGGTCTGCGTCGACCGCGCGTCGCCGAATGCGACGCTAGGACCGGCGCGTCGCCCGACCGGTGGTGCGCCGCTGGCGGACTAGGCGCGCATCGTTGCCATGGCGTAGCGCGCCATCCAACCGCGACCGCCCTGGCCAGGCTGGTTCGCGTGCTCGGCGGCATCGGCGGCTCATCGCAGAATTCCGGCTGGCAGCGTGGTTTGTGCAGAGAGAGAGAGAGAGAGAGAGAGAGAGAGAGAGAGAGAGAGAGAGAGAGAGAGAGACAGACAGACAGACAGACAGACAGACAGACAGACAGACAGACAGACAGGGACAAACAGACAGAGAGAGAGAGAAGGAGAGAGAGAGAGAAGGAGAGAGAGAGAGAGAAGGAGAGAGGAGAGAGAGAAGGAGAGAGAGAGAAGGAGAGAGAGGAGGAGGAGAAGGAGAGAGGGAGGAGGAGAGAGAGAGAAGGAGAGGAGAGGAGAGAGAGAGAGAGAGAGAGAGAGAGAGAGAGAGAGAGAGAGAGAGAGGAGAATAGGAGAGAACTTCGTGCGTGGGCAGAGTGCTGGCTGAGCTTCATTCTTGCCATTGCAGAACAATCGTGCTACGGTCGACAGACGCTGTCGGTTTCGCTGGCAACATAAAGAGGTGCCTACGATCGGCTGTCGCCCGAGCCATGTGGTCGGCGACGCGCCGAGCCCGAGACTGCGACGCCGCTCTCGCGAAAGCGATGAAGGAGAGAGAAGTGGAGCTCGCGCGCATCCTAGATAGGCTTCGCGGTCTGGAGAGTGAGTAGCCGCGGCCGCTTTTAAGCGACAACCTGCTTACCCGGCGGTCGGACACGGCTACGAGCTACCGCGCCGCCGCGTGCGAAGGGTAGCGGGAGGGGCGCGGCGCCATCGCTCGCCGTGCATCGCGTCATGCGCATCGCTCGCTCGCTCGCGCGCCGCCTCGCAGGATGCCTCCACGGAGAGCGCGCCTCCATCGGAAGAACCCTGCGAGAGCGAGACGAGCGGATACGTCAACTTGAGGACACCGTGCAGCGCCTGCGAGCGGACGAGCAGCTGCTACTGCTTCGCTCCCAGGCCGCTGCCGCCGCTTCCGGCGCCGCCGCGCCGCCGCCGCCGCTGGGCGGCGAAAATGGCAGCGGCGGCGGCCTGGTCCCGACGACCGATGGCGAAAGACCGCTACGGCCGCGCGCCCGCGTCAGCCCCACCCGGAGCTGTGCCGAAGCGACGACGGCGGCGGCCGACAGGGTTCGATGCACGCTGCCGCTCCGATGCGGCGGCAGCGTGTTCGACGACCGCTTCTCGAGCGACCTCGAGCACGCACCGCGCTGGCGGCGCGGCGGCGGAATGACCGAGGCGAAGCTGTCAGAAGAGCCCGAGTCACCTCCGCCTCCTTTGCCGCCGCGTCGACGACACGACGACAACGTCGACGACGACGGCCGCGCGACGTCCGGAGCGAGCGAGCCGTTGGCAAATCTCGGCGGCGACGACGAAGCGTCGGTCGACGGCTGCTCGTGTCGCGGCGGTGCCGTTGCGGCGCCGCCGCCGCGACCGGCGGTGGCGCCGCGCGAGACTTGCGCCGAAAAGTACCGCAACTGGGTCAGCCCTTTTGTCTCGTTCTCGTCAGCCGCCTCAGCGCCGCCGACGCCTCCTCGCGTCGAGCCGTCGGTGGAGGCGGCCGCGCACGCGCCTTGCCGGTCTCGCTCCGCGTCGCCGCCGGCGACCGATTCCGAAAGCAGCGGCAGGAGGAGGAGGGGCGACGAGGACTCCGCGGCGGCTGGCGTCGGCTACGGCGACAAAGTCGCCGCCGCCAGTCGCCCGCAGCCGCCGGCGAGCGACGCCGATCGGTGTCCTCCGAGCCGCGAGCCGGTGCCGATATGAACAGCGCTCGCTCGCGAGACGCCGCCGCGCTGCGGCGGCACTGTACGCGGACGGATCCGCTCATCCGTCCGTCCGTCGGGCGGGCGGGCGTTTTGAGTGCAGCGTTTTCGCGGCTCGCGGCTTCCACTGTCACGTGCCGCACTTTCGTTCTGGCGAGGCAGCTCAGCGAGAGCTCGTCTCCTGGGTGCGAGAGCTCCGAGACCCGGCGCACGCGCGAGCGCGCCTGAGCCTCAGGCGCGTGCGCCGCCGCGTCTGAGCGGCGTCAGGACGTCTGCCGTGGTGGATGGACGAACGGCTTGCATAGCTGCGATACAGTACATGCATAGCTGCGATACAATACAAGCATAGCTGCGATGCAATATATCGGCGATACAATATACGCGTGCATGTAGAAATAAAAGTTATAACGATAAGCGCCCGCGTAAGAGAACTAATTCACTTAGACAGTGTCGCAAGCAATGCGTCATGCTTAGGCAAGATTGCAAAAGCGAATACAATAAGATAGCAGGAGCCCTGGTTAGTGACTGTGCACTCGGTCGTGCGACAGCATAAGCGCGCATTGCACGTACGCGTGCTAGAAGTGAGGCAGAAGTTCACTGCGGCGTTGGGACGCTGAGCAGATACGTCTTGAGCTGAGACTTTGAAAAGGACGCAAAGTCCTTGCAGATGATTGCGGAAGATGAAAATTTAGGACTTTCAATGATGACGATAATATGAATAATGAGTTCCAGGTGCGATCACTAAAATATTTCAATTCGCGGAGGAGCGGCGAGATGACTTAACGCAGAGGAGCAGGTGCGGCGAGAGCACACTGGAAGAGCAAGCAGGTCGGATTTGGAAAATTACGACCTAATTTCAGTTGGCAGTCAGTTCTAGGCTGCGAACGAATAAGAACTACTAAGCGCGCGGTCTCAAAAACACTTGCTAGTTAGAGGCGGCCCAATGAGTCTGCACAGCGGGTGCAACCGAAAGCAGAGGAGGAACTCGCGTCTGCACTTCCTCCGCGCTAACAGTGGACCGCGTTTTTAGCCCCTGCTGTCGCCATCATCCTGCGTCGACGTCCTCTCTGTCTCCTTCGGTTGAGTGTAGGAAGTCGGCTCTAGCCGCCCGCCTCCTCACTGCTGCTGCTGCTGCTCCTCTGACTTTTCCGACTTTCCGCCCGTTCCGCCCCGACTCGGAGCTAAGCGTCGCTGTGTGACTGCGTCTGGACGTCGCGGAGCCACGCGAGTTCGCGCGCGCGCGATTGGTGCGCAGGGACTTTGGAAGCCAGATTCTCGTCTCTTGAGGAAGCTCACTCTGGGCTGCTGCGAAGCGACTTGAATAAAGGCGTCTAGTTCACCGCAGCTCGCGACGTCTGCTAACAAAAAACGAGAATCGCGGCAGCTACAAGAAAGCTAGCGCGTTCTTCGAGTTGCGCAGACGCTGAAAGTTCGAACTGCGACGGCTCCCCGTGTAGCGCTGAACTCTAGCGCTGAAATGCCGGAAGTGCCGGGGCGCCGGAAGTGCGCAGACGTACGCTCCCGCCAGCCAGCGAGACTCGCTCGCTCGATTTCTGCCTACGTAAGTCAGCTAGCAGCTTGGTACTAGGACCAAATGTCCCCGGACGAAATGTCCCGGACATAATGTCCCCGGACGAAATGTCCCGGACATAATGTCCCCATACAAAAACGTCCCGGACAAAATGTCCCCACATGTTACAATAAATTAATCATATTCATGTTATTTTAAATATATAATAATTAATAGGCTTCGATATTTCACCAATAAAATGTAGCATGTAAAGTTTTAATATTTAATGAAGACTGAAGAGAGATTACTTGTGATCATCAGTCTCGACATATACAAGTGCAGTTAATCAAAGGCCTCTTTAAATGAAGTCATCTTTAGTTAATCAAAGGCCTCTTTAAATGAACCCATGTGCCATAGTCTTATTAATCAAGCAAACTTACATGATAAGATATCAAAGTTTACCGTTATATTTACTAATGAACGGCTTCTGATTCACTGTAGACGTATAAATATGTGGAAGTTGCAGTGAAGGATATTATACTAAAAACTGTTTGTTATAGTAGGTGAAAGATGTGCAGTGCAATAAATAATTTACAAGATTTCGAGGTGATTAGTATTTATATAACTGTAAATGTAATTCGAATGTTTAATAAAAGACAGAAAAATAATTAAGGAAGATGCTGAAATTCACAACGTCACAGAAGGGAACAGGGAAGCTTGTAGTCGGAGGATTCTTATTCACGAAGCATAGAAATGGTGCAGATGGAAAAGAAATTTAGCGTTTCGAGGACCGAAACTGTGGGGTGCGAATTCATACTCTGAATAATGCAATTATTGAGAAAGTTGGAACGCATAGTCATGCAGTTACCCACGGAAGAGCGTCTGTTGAAGAAGCAAGAAGCGAAATGAATAGGCAGGCTCGGGAAACAGAAGAACCCCGTAGACGCGTTGTACAACGGGCTTTGCTGGCAGTACCTGTTGACGACGCCCATCTTCTACCTGCTCGTGAGACCTTATCACGTGACGTCCGAAGACAGCGTTTGAAGACCAGACGTATTGCAGATGGAGATGATATATGTCGTACGACACAAGACGGTAACTTATTTTTAAGAATCGAAGATGACGACATGCTCATCTTTGCTGCGGATGACGATCTAAATTTTCTGCAACAGTGTCAGCATTGGTTCGCTGACGGAACATTTCGTGTCACACCTGAAGGCTTTGATCAGCTTAACACCTTACATGGATTCCACAAAAACTCCATATTCCCATGTGCAATGCTCTACTGCCGGGTCGTTCTCAAGCAGTATATGGTAGATTTCTCAATCACATAACGACGCTGTCGAACGTTGGACAACCTTTATCCATTGTTACGGACTTCGAGCTGGCTGCTATCAACGCCTTCAAAGACAAGTTCCCGAATGCAAAAATGGTGGGTTGTATGTTTCATTTCGGGCAATGCATATGGAGACAAGTGCAACAGCATGGATTAGCAGCCACTTACAATAATGATCCTGAATTCGCTACTAAGGTAAAGCGTCTAATGGCTCTTGCATTTGCTCCTACTGCGGATGTCCTTGCAGCTTTTGAGGAGCTTACAGATGATGATGATTATCGTAATATGGATGTCATTCTGGACTACTTTGAGGACAATTTTATCGGGAGACAGAGGCGAAACAGATGAACTCCACCAAGGTTTGAACTTACGCTGTGGAACCAATACGACCGAGTCCTTAATAAACTACCTCGTAGCAATAATGCAGTCGAAGGATGGCATGACAGCTTCAACAACTCAGTTGGAATTGCACATCCAACTGCGATTGCCTTATCAAAGAAAATCAAGATGGAGCAACACAGCATGGCACTGTTACGCAGACAACTGGAACTTGGACAACCACAGAGAAAAAACGCAAGACACACAAGCAAGTAGATGAAGCCTCGTTCACCGTGGTTTCTGATTACTACAACCGTGTCAGAATGCAGTATCTTACTGACATTTCTAGAATCCTTAGAATTAATGTTGTATGAGAAGAGACTGTCTTAAAATAACTGGATATAACTTCCAACTCTTTTATATTTATTTCCCTCTTGCTTTTAATAAAATCTGTTCAAAATAACATTAACATTACTAATCTTAAATCACATGTGGGGAAATTTTGTCTCGGACATTTTTGTATGGGGACATTTTGTCCTGGGAAATTTTGTCAGGGACATTATGTCCGGGACATTTTGGGTCGGGACATTTTGGATCGGGACATTTTGTCCCGTCACGACATTTTGTCCTGTCACTTAGATCTGCGATCTCCCGGATCTATGATGATGAAGGTCTGATATCTCCCGGATCTATGAGGATGAATACCTGCGACCTCCTGGATCTTTGATGATGAAGATCTGCGATCTTCCGGATCTATGATGATGAAGGTCTGCGATCTCCCGGATCTATGAGGATGAATACCTGCGACCTCCTGGATCTTTGATGATGAAGATCTGCGATCTTCCGGATCTATGATGATGAAGGTCTGCGATCTCCCGGACCTGCGACCTCCTGGATCTTTGATGATGAAGATCTGCGATCTTCCGGATCTATGATGACCGCTGAACCCTTCTTCCTCAATTCCTTGCAGAACCTCAATGCGTGCATTCAAGCGAGCCAATAGTGACCTCATCTTAAAGTTCATCTCTTAGTCTAAGATCACTGACTACTAGCCCTCTAGATCCTATGCCAGTTGCTCTTCTTCTGCGATGCAGTTCTAGCTTCCCTACACCAAGCGCTGCCAGCGTTTCTCGTCCCTTGCAGAATTCTCTTCCGAAATTGAAGTTTTTGAGAACATCTTATAAGGAAACCAATTTGGCCCAGACCAGTTTAAAGCTCACCTGTTTGTTGTTTGACCGTAGTGCATAAGAAATTGCGTGCCTCTGGACATCTAAACGCTTACTGCTTGGTGCTGGGTTACCTTCCAGCGTTGGCGGTGGCGTTGGATTCGCCGGCAGCTAGTAACCTGAAAATTAGGTATAGTCGTGCGGGCCTATTGCGGTTTCGCCATCGTCGTTCAAACCCACTAATAGATGCGGTAGCTGTTTCCGGGGTCAGTGAATTATGCACTCACAAAAGAAAGGCGCCGCCGCGCAGCCGGGGCGAGGGCCGCGACCGACCGAACTGCCTCTCGCTCGGTATTCGCAGCATTGTCTCGAAATGCCCTGCGACATCTCCCTCAAGTGCTGCTGCAGTAAATATCTCTAACTTGGAAGTAATCAGGGCCGCTCTAGCATTGGCGGCCCATCACAACTCTTGTCTTAGAAATTCTCGCTCAATTTACAAATAGGATCATAAATAATGTGATAACCGACAATCGACGGCCTCGACCGGATCGCCTTGACCGAGACCTGGCTAAAATTGGCTAACCTCTCCACCATAACAGACGTAGCCCCGATAGGCTTTTCTTTATTTCATATCCCCAGGTCAATCAATATCGCACGTTCATCTTTCAATTTCAAACAGTTTTGGATCCCCTGAAAGCAGTCCTTCGAGTATCTTATTTTGAATTCATCCGGCAACAAGCTTCCAATGGTGGTGGTAGTCTGTCGCACCCAGGTACCAAGTCATCCTTTATCTTAAATTTCTCTGACCCCCCATTTGCATCCCGTGTGTAAGAAAGTGATCTTTCTTCTTAAAGAGTGATTTTAGCATCAATTTTGATAACTTATCTGACGCCCTCAGCACCAAACTTTGTGCTTTGGATGACTCATTTTCTCTTGTGGCTCATGTGCATTACTTTATTCGCACCAAGGATCATACACTCGACCACATTTTTCTGCTAAAACTGTATGTTATCATCACCCAGAAATACCAAATTCTGCTAAGCCTACCAAACGCAGGTTTCATTCAGTCTACACGGTTTTTCATTCGCCTATAAAGTCACCTGTGAATCGCGAAACCTCAAGACCCTTGACATCGATGATCTAGTCCAAGCGAGAATATCTTCTTTGCTCCAGCTGCTCAATCCCCTTTCAAACTGTCATAATTTGTAGAATGCTACAACTTGACACTGATGAGCTTAACGAGTGCTGTGTGCTCGCTGATGTGCTTACAGAGTTTGCACCACTGACTAATTAAGTCTGACGCTATGCACCCTCACCCAGAAAGCCTATGGTTTACCGCAGACATTAAACCAGCTAGGACTACTAAGCACACGCTTGATAAAGCATACAAAAGATCAAGATTGATTATCCATCGACAAACATACGAGGACTACTGTAGATCATACCAATAGATTCTAGCAAAGTCCAAGTCTAGCTTCTATTAAAAAAAACATTGCTGACTCCCAAATGCACAATCCAAAAAGGTGATGTCAACGATCAACCATCTTCTTAACCGCTCCCAGGTTTGCTCCTTACTTTTGTGATCCCTGTGAGAATCTCGCTGATCTCTGGCTTCTTTGTCAAAAAGATGATAAGATCAGAGAGCACATCCATTTGGTGGCAACATCACCTTTGGACTCCCCCCTTAATTCAGTGCAGCACCTCAATGCCGACATTCAAGGAGGCTACGAGTGACCTCATCCTGAAGTTCATATCCCAATCAAAGAAGACGACTTGTCATCTAGACCCTATTCCCACTGTCCTGCTTCTACGATGTATAGGTCTGTTGCTGCCATGCATAACTGAAATTACAAATATGCCATTAGCCTCAGTTCATGTCCCAGCACCTTTCACCAGAACATTCCCTGACTTGACCACATTTAAAAAGAACTTAAAAACACACCTATTTAGGACAGCATTTAGTGGGTCCCTGTGATTCGTTCTTGATGTGCTTATGCGTGCTGACACAGTGCATGCTCCTACTAACCACATTTGCATGCTGACCCTGTGCATGTTACCCCTAACCACGTTGTTCATGTTGTTTATCAAGCATGATATTACTCACGATTCAACCAGATAGGCTGGCCGAGCCCATTTTGAGGTTTAAGTGTTCTCATTTTTGCACAGCACGAGATGTGCTCATAACTAGTAAGTTGGTTTAATCGTCATTCGATTTGAGAAAGTCCGCTGCCATCCAAGTATGAATTTCAGGAATGAATGCAGCGAGAGAGGTGAGAGAGTTTGACGTGCTGGAAGGCAGAGGGGGATCGAAGCGTGGATACAGCTGTGCAACAGCTGCTTAGAAAGGAAAGCCTAGATTTAACTTGTCGAGTACATCGGCTAAAGGAAGAGTAATAGTTGCGAAAGCAAAAAGCCAAGCACCGAATAACGAACCAAGAGCCGCATACTGTGGAGGCATACATACTCGGACGGCTGCGGCCCGCCCGTTGACATCAACGCTTCGGAGTCTGCCACCAAGATAAGACCTAAACTGCTGCTGTGCAGTGCTAGCGCCAGTGATGCGCAGGCGAAATCAGAGGCGCTCGAGAAGGACGAGGCGATCGATAGTATCAAACGCTACCGAAAGGTCAAGCACAACAAGCAGAGAGATACTTAAGTCTGCATCCACGAGACGGCCATTGTACACCCAAAGCAGAGCTGACTCTGTGGAGTGATTAGCTCTTAAGCGAGACCATAACTTTCTTAATATGTTTGAAGTTGTGGTGTAAGAGATTGACTGATCAATCACTAGCCGTGCCAGTGTCTTCGATACGAAAGACCCAGGGAGAGTGGGCAGAAGTTGCTCAAGTTCTTGTGGTCTAGTGTCACCTTCTTAATGAGTGGACTAGCAACAGCCTTTTAGAAATTTTAAGGCACAACACCTAAGGGGCTAAGGACATATTTATTACGCTATTTATGCATGGAAGTAGCAGTTCTATGCTTGATAATAATAATAACACATTTTATAGCACCCTCAGAGAAGCTCCTCTTAGTCTTTGTGGCTTTGTGGAGTCACAGACGGAGATTCATTGCATTAAATTTCTATGCCCTGCTATAAAAGAAAGCTCGATCGAAAGGCTAGTGGTGGCATTCTCAATGTCAACGAAAAAAGCACGGTTAGAGGTGACATGCGCAGGATCAACAGACACTGGACGCTGTCTCTCACATCCCACGGCCTTAATTTAATTAAAAAACTTTTTAATTCAGTTAATTAAATAAATTTTAATTATATTCAATTGAAGGAAGAAAAGACTGGATTGCTGAGACGATGCTTACGATGAGCCCGACAAGCCGCAATCGCTCGCGCCAGGCGGTTCGCTTGGTGAGGTCACGTGGGAGGCCTGCTGCTCCACTCGCGTTGGGTGTACCAGTCTCGTTCTAGTTTGGGTTCGCTTCAAGTATTCATTGAGATTGAGCTATGATTGAGCTGCAGCTTTTCTCGCCTGCTTCCAGTGAATGAAGCGCTGACAGCCTAAAACGACGGGGGTTCCTCGCCGATCACCGAACCGATCGATTCATCGAAGCGTCTGCTCGTTGCCGCGATGGCTGTCGATGGTGAAAATGAAGACGAGACAAGCTACAACGACAGCAGTGAACAAGGCGTCCGAAAATCCTCACTAGCACTTGCTAATAGAGCTTAAGGGGGTAGCAAAGTTGGACGTTCTAGGTTTTATTATTATTATGGCCGAGGGCGGCCTGAATTTAACGACGGGAAGTGTGACGGCGGCGGCGGCAGAGTGCTCTAGTGCTCTAGGACCGCGCCAGAGTAGTTTCGCGAAATGATGGCCGGCTGCTGCTGCCAGACGCTCGCCGCCGCCTTCGCAGACTTCGTCGCTGCCGAATCAGGCGAGTCCATCGCTGCGATGACAACATCCCCACTACTACTACTGCTGTTCCCCGATTCCTGGCTGCACCTCAATGTCTACATTTAGGCAGGTCACTAGTGATCTAGTCCTGAAGTTCGTATCCCAATCAAAGAAGACAACAAGTCCTCTGGACCCTATTCCCACTGTCCTGCTCCTACGTTGCATTGATCTGCTGCTGCTGCTGCCATGCATAACTAACATGATTAATATGTCCATCAGCCTCAGGTCATATCCCAGAACCTTTCAAAAAAGCTGCAGTCAGGCCGCTTCTCAAGAAAGCGACATTAGACAAAGAGAACTTGAGCAACTATCGCCCAGTCTCCCTTCTACCATTCCTATCAAAGACACTGGAACGAGTCGTTGCAGACCAGCTGAACTCATATATCGAAACCTCACATCTTGCTAGTAAGTTCCAGTCTGGCTGTAGAGCTAATTACTCCACAGAGTCAGCATTGCTTAGGGTATACTCTACTTAGGAATGCAGACATAGGTAGAGTGTCTCTGCTTGTTTTGCTCGACCCTTCGGCAGCTTTTGATACCATCGATCACAAAGTTCTTCTAGAGCGCCTCTCATCTCGCCTGGGCATCACTGGCACTGCTCTGCAGTGGTTCAGGTCCTATCTCAGTGGGAGACTCCAGAGTATTGACGTGAATGGACAAAGATCATCCGAGGTACCTCTGAAATATGGCATACCTCAGGGGTCCGTGCTAGGTCCGGTTCTTTTCACGGTTTATACTCTCCCTCTTGATGATGTGATTGCCAAGCACAATCTAGGCTTTCACTTCTATGCAGATGACACTCAGTTGTACCTTTGCTCTGATCCCTCCCAGCCCTCGAACACCTCGTATTCTGTCAACTCACTTGCTGCATGTATTGATGACATCCGTACATGGATGGCAGCAAATTTTCTAAAACTAAACGATGATAAAACTAACTTGCTAGTTATCGGCAAACCCAGTGTGATTCACAGATTGGAAAGGCTGACGCTCAAAATTGGCTCTGCCAGCATATCTCCAGTTGAATCAGCTCAAAATCTAGGTGTCATGCTCCAAAGTGACCTCTCGTTAGACGACCACATCAGCTCTACAGTAAAATCTGCCTACTTTCAGCTACATAACATTGCTAAAATTCGGGCTTGTTTAGATAAGGATACCACGTCTAAGTTGCTCCATGTATTTGTGACATCCCGTCTCGACTTCTGTAAATCACCTCTTACTGGCCTACCGGCATGTGCAATCAGGTGCTTACAGATGGTGCAAAACTCCAAAAAAAAATTTAGGGTTCGTATAGCGTCATTTTAACCTTGACAACCCCGGTGCCTCGTTAAGCCTCTTTCTTGAAGTTTGTGCGTGAGCGGAAGAACCGAAACCACCCTTTTGCCAGAGAGAGAGAGAGCGAAGTGACGCGCTCTTGATGTTGCCACGCTGCGGTGCAAAGTCACGCCCTCACTGCCCCCGTGTCGATGAGCACCTCGAGCTCTCACGAGCGCGCACCATTTCCGCATGGCGTCGCTTCGGTGGAGCGTACTCTTTGTGCAGTGTACTCTAACCGTCCCGGTTCAGCGGGCGTGCAGGCGGCGAAATGCAAACCATCGACATTATCGTTCGCCGGCCGCATTGGCGAGCGCCCTGTTCCCTGGGGGGGGGGGGGGGGTTGGTGGTGGGCGGCTCGTTTGCGTTGGCGGCAGCGCACCTCAGACGCTCGCTCGCACTCGGCGGCGGCTGCGCAAAGTCACCCGTCAGCGCTTCCAAGCGGCGCAATCTCGTCGTCGTCGTCTGACGAACGACGCGAGCCGCGTCGCTAGCCCGCGACGACGACAGACGACTGTCGCTCGCGGGTGGCGGACCGCGAACGACAGCCTGGGATTGCGCATTTGCATTTCAAATCACGCAAATCGACCCTCTCGCGTAGCAGCAACAGCGTAATGCAGCTGCTGCTGAGTGACCGGTCGGTGCTTTCTTTATTGCGCAAAAGGTCAATCGTGGCGGTCGTGGATCGCGTCAAGGTCGCGACGAAGGTCGCGGGCGCGCTCCCCACCCGTGCACGCCTCCATGACGAAGCGCCTGCACGCGGATACGGGGCTCACTTCCGACTTCTCCACTTAAGACTTCTCCACTTCCGACTTCTCCACTTCCCCACCCAGGGCGGGAAGAGGTAGCGGGCGCCTGTGTGGCTACTACCCAGCGAGAGAGGAGGCGGGTGGGGGGCGCGGGGGGGGGGTCGACTCGCGACTTAAAAGCGCCCTTTTCCGAGAGCGCCTTCTGCGCTGGCAGACCGCCGATGGCGGTGCATGACGGAAGGGGATCGGGGCGATGGCCGATCGTGCGAGGGCTCGCCGCGAGAGCGCTTCGACAGATGCGCGCGGCGGCGGCGGCGGAAGAAGTGGGCGAGGCTCGGATCGAGCGGAGGTGCCGCGGTGGCGCGATCGGGCAACGGAAACGAGCGAGGGTTTTTCGATCGATCGAAGGAGGGAATTATTTTGAAAAAACGGCATTTTTAAATTTTTAGAAAGAAATTATTATGCAAATCATTTCGGAAGAAGTGACGACTGTTTTTGACCTGCAGAGCTTGTCGTCGGGTGCTGGCTGCTGCCGGTGCTGGTGCAGACGAGGCTTAATGCGTCAGCCGACGGACGGACGAGCTCTTGCGGAGACTTCCTGCTCTCTGCCCGAATGATGCGTTCGCTGTAGCTGTCGCTCTCTCGTCGTCTGCTGCAGAGCTCGCGCGTGGGCGTGACCGGCCAATGAAGCGTGGGCGAGAGAAGCGCGGAGCCGCTAGCGCGGCCGAGTTTCGGGCCGAGGGGCGGGCAGAGGCGAGGCGCGCCGTAATTCTTATGATAATAGTGACTGAATCTCTTTCTAGGCGCTCTACATGTGCTGTAAAAGAAGCGTGATGAAAAGAGTTAGTTAGTAGTGATATGCACGTAGTGATGTGCACGTAGTGATATTCACGACGTCTGCACGCATATGCATGAAAAGGACAAAACACAAGGACCCAGCTAACGCCGGTGAGAGAGACGGGTGCGTTCTTAGTTTCTTGTTAAAAGTCGTCTAGTCAGATGATGTGACGTCAGTCAGCAGTGAGCTCCCGGTTTTGTTAGGACATAAACTGAAGGCACTGTCTCCATTGGATTTGAGGTTGGTTTCCTTGGTTTCCAGCTAAACGACACTTGAGTCAGATAAGCAGGCGGCTCGATGCCAAGCCTGGCGGGGAAGTAGTTCCGCGATACGGTAGGCTGGAGCCAGAGACTGGAGGGACCTACAGTGAGAGACGGAACCTTGACGTCGTTACGCGACTTGGGATTGAGAGCCAGTGCCGCTCGGCCAAAAAGTGTTTTTATCGCTGCGGCGCAGCTGCGGCGCTCACCGCACGCAAGCCGCTAGCTGCAGCCGCCCAACCCCAGAGGGCCGCACGAGGACGCGCTCCGCTTCGAGTCGCCCGACTGTCGCCGCTTCGCCGGCTGTAACGGTAGCGCGATCGAATGGTTCCTGAAAACTGACCAACGGGGCGGAACCGGAGGGGACGCTGGGCTAGCTTGTGACCGATTGGCCAGCGTTCGCTCGCTCGCTCGCTCTCTCAGCGCACAGCCGTTCCATCTCTTGCATTTCTCTCTTATCTCTCTCCCGTCCCAGCTTTTTGTCGAATCTGTTTCCTCTGTCGTTCGCACTCTCTCTCCTAATAATTGCTACAGAGGATACAGGATACAGAGGAACGATCGCTTTCTCGCGGGATCGGCGGCGGCGCATGCCTCACTCACTGAGCACTCCGCCGGCTGAGCCGCGCGACGTGACGGACGGTCGCGAGTGGGCGCAGCGCTCGCACGCGCGCGCGCGCGCCGCCGAGGCGCGCCTGCGATTGGCTCCGCGATTGGCCGACGACGACGACGACGACGACTGCTCCGCTCCCGCTTCTTCTTCTTCTCCTTCGTCTCTCGGATTGCGGGCCGCTTGACGGACTGAGCGTTTGCTTTGGCGGATCCATTTTCGATCCTCCGCCATCTCCGCCATCTTGCCAACCGTTGCGGAAGCGGAAGCGCAGCCTCCGAAGCTCTTCTTCTGTCTCCGTGTAGATGCGGCTGTTGAATCGACCGAGCCTCGCTGTCAAGCTTTCTTTGCACTGGACCCCTGCGACCGCTCGGCGCACCGTTCGATCGCTCGGCGCAAGCCTTGAGCGTAGCGGCTGAACGAGCAAATAAGCCAAGCCGTCGACCGCGCGTGAAGAAGAAAGGAACAAACTTTAATAACATGTGAGCTTTATATACCAGCAGTCAGGAAGTGGAGCGGTTCGTTACGGGACGGCGTCGAGGGTTACCACTGTCAGCGCTCACTGCGCTCTCCCTAGGTGGGGGGGGGGGGCGCTCGCCACAGCCGGGCGTCTGCCACGGCGTGCCAATTGCACAACCTATCAGAAGGCGCCGAGCCTCAGCGGGCGCAGGCGGCTTCGGCAAATGCGCATGGGCAGCGGCGCCGTCGAGAGATTTATACAGAAGGGCCCGCCCGGCGGGCGGCACGCTGCGGACGCGCCGCCCGCCCGCTCGGCGGGCCGTGAGCGAGTGGCGGAGCGCGCGCACGCGAGCGCGATGCCTAGGCGTCAAAGCCGAAAAAGCGGCCACTCCGAAGGCGGCGGCGGCGGAGCGCGCGCGGATCGCGAGACAGAGAGCTTAATCGTCGTCGTCGCGAGCGACCGTCGAGCTTGCGTTTTTTTTCGTCTGTCGAGAAGCGTCCGGAGAAAAAAGATGAAAGCTTTGCCGGCCGGCGCGTCGTAGCGCGCGGCGGCGCCGCGCGCGTCGTCCGCGCGATGAGCTTGAGCAGGCGGCGACGAGTGAACGCGTCGACGCGACGCGACGGCGACGGCGGCGACGCCGCGAGCGCTCTACAGGGGGTCGCCCATGGTCCATCGGTGGTCCTCCTTTCGCCGACGCATGCGTAGGACGTCGCCGTCGATGGATAGGCCGGCCAGCTTGTCTCGCCGGTCGTCGGACAGGCGAAGCTGCGCGATCTTGAGCAGGCCAATGTTGTGGCTCGTCGCCTTCATCGACTCGATGAGACCGTCGCCGCCCTGTCGGCGAGGAGAGGAGAGAGTGAGCTAAAGAGCTCGCTCGAGACGCGTCCGTCCGCGGCTCCTCCGGCGTGGGAGAGCTCGCGCGCGGCGGCATTTGCCCGCGCCGGCTCGCGACCGCGCGCGCGGAACAGCAACAATTGCGGCGGCGGCTCGAGCGGAGCAGCAGCAGTGCGGATGCGAACCGCGAGGCGGAGGCGGCGGCGTTTTTTTGTCGCGCGACTGCAGCGGCGGCGGGAGCGGCGCGACGCGTCGCACCTTGACTATTTCCTGCGCCTCCTTCAGCTGAGTGCCCGGGTGTCGCTGGAACACCCGGATGTTGGGCCGGTCGAGGCGCTCGGCCGTGGCCAGGTCGTGATACATCAGCGGGCCCCGCGAGAACTCGTAGGCGCGCTCGGTCAGGTCGTACCAGCGCTGCGAGCGGTGCGTGCCGTGCCGATTCTCGCCCATGCCCAGCTCGACTTGTTGCTGCAAAGGACGGACGGACGGACGCGAGCGTGAGCGCTTCCGGGCCGAGAACGTCGGCGCATGCACGCCTGCAAGCGGCACAATCGCCGCCGCCGCGTCGATCGTGCGCGCGCGCTTCCGTCGCCGCCGCGCCTCGCGCCGCGGGGGCGGAGGTTGCCGCAGCTCGCCTACCTTGAGCGTGGTCGTCTCGGCCATCTTCTGCGTGATGCCGCTGTTAACGGTCCGCGCGGCGGCCTTCTGCAGACGATCGCACTTAGCTATCAAGTCGCTGCCGTCGGAGCGGAGATTGGCGCCGCGCTCACGCGCGTGCTTGGCGTCCTGGAGCGCCATGTCGCACTCGGGCGTGAACGGCCCGAGGGGGTCGGACTTGAGGTCCTCGTGCGCGGCGACGCTGAACCTGCACGACGAAGGGCACTTCGAGCTTGAACCGGATGAAAGCTTCGGTCCGCGGCGGCAGCGGCCCTCGATAGGGCGAGCGCAGCGGTCGCCTAAGCGGCGCCGCCGCTACGTCGCTCGCAGCCTCGCCTCCTTATGCGCTCGCCATTTGGTATGCTCAGATCGACTTAACGCCGCCACCTCGCGACGTCTGAGAACGAAAGAACGCCGAGCGCGCGAAACCGCGGCCTAGCTCACAGCGTCGCAGCGCGACGTCTCCGGGCGGGTTGCAGTTCCGGCGACTGGCACGCGCTCAAGCGCCAAAGCGAGCAAACGATCGTGAGAGAGCCTGGAGAGACACGGAGAGAAAGATTGATGACTAACAAGTTGAACTTAAAAAAGATGAGCTGATTCAACGGCCTTATTTATATAGAGGCAGAGCAGCCTTAAAGGCTATCACTACTGCTTGGGTAGCATAAAGGATCGCCCACTGCAGGACTCAAACCCGCCACAGAGAGAGAGAGAGAGAGAGAGAGAGAGAGAGAGAGAGAGAGAGAGAGAGAGAGAGAGAGAGAGAGAGAGAGAGAGAGAGAGAGAGAGAGAGAGAGAGAGAGAGAGAGAGAGAGAGAGAGAGACAGACAGACAGACAGACAGACAGACAGACAGACAGACAGACAGACAGAGAGACAAACAGACAGAGAGAGAGATAGAGACAGAGAGACAAACAGACAGACAAACAGACAGAGAGACAGACAGAGAGACAGACGGAGAGACAGACAGAGAGACAGACAGAGAGACAGACAGAGAGACTGACAGAGGCAGACAGAGAGACAGACAGACAGACAGAGAGACAGACAGACAGAGAGACAGACAGAGAGACAGCCAGACAGCCAGACAGACAGCCAGACAGACAGACAAGCAGACAGACAGACAGGCAGACAAGCAGACAGGCAGGCAGGCAGACAGGCAGGCAGGCAGGCAGGCAGGCAGACAGACAGGCAGACTGTCAGGCAGACAGAGAGGGCGAAGCTGCCTACTAAAACGCGCTTCTGCGAATCACTTTGCACTAGCCTTTAGTTCCTGGGCCGACCTGCCGCCCTGCGAGCCTGCAGCAGCAAGTGGTTATCGCGCGCGGTTCCGCTCCCCGCTTCCGGTCCCACCTTAGGCCGCCGTCGGCAGAGGAGCGGAGAACGTCTCGCGTCTGCCTCCTGTTCTCCTGAGCGGACATGGGCGTCAGCGAGTTGCAGATGAGATCCAGAACCCGAGATCGCTCCTGCGTGACGGCCGCCAGCCGCTTGCGAGCCCCGGCCAGCACCTGCGAAGTAGCACGGCGCGCGGAGCGCTGCGTTACAGCGTTGCCCGCCAACGACCGCCAACGGCGCGATAGGAGCGTCGAGCGCCTCGCGTCCGCGGGCGAAGCAAAATGGCTGCCGCTCGCGGCCGCCCGCGCTCGTCTGCGCCACCGGGGGATTTCGCGCCAGCGCTCAGTGCTCGTCCCTTAGACCGCGGAGCTGCGCCCAGATTCGTCCGAGCGCGAGCGACGGCGGCGGCATTAACTTAAATAACTTTAACTTAATTAACTTAAATAACATTAACTTAAAGACGGCGGCGGCATTAACTTTGCAGCGCCAGCATCGGCAGCGCAGCTTGGGGCGGTGTGGTGGGTCGGGGCGGCGCGAATCGTTACCTGCAGCTGCTGATTAACCAGGCGCAGGTGAGCTTCCAGCATCCGCTTGATGTTCAGCAAGTGCAGCCTCTCGGCACTCAGCATGTCGTCGGCACCGTCGATGGGCTGCAAGGACGATGGGCCGCAGCGTCAGTCCGCTTCCGCATCCGCTTCGCTGTACTCGCGCCGATAGCGCGCGCCGATGCGATTGCTACGATGACTTTAGCAACGGCGATTTCATCGCACTACTAGCGGTAGCCACTTGGCGGCGCAACGCACTACTAGCTGTAGCCGCCAGGCGGCGCGCTGAGAGCAGGTGTCGCTCCGTCCCGCTCACGCGCCCGCGTGAAAACGCGTTCGATGCGCCCGAGCGAATTGCCGGCTGCGTACGCCATTATGCGTTGGGGCGCCGACGAGCAGCGGGATTGGCTTTCTTAGCGTCACTTCCGGTCTAGCCAGGCGGTAGAAGGCAAAAAAGGGATAGAGATAGAGAAGGAGAGAGGCACCTGCAACATGTGCGGCGCCCGCGGTCGACGCCATGCGCCAGGCGCTGCTGCTCTTCGCGATTTGCGAGCTCGCTCGCTCGCTCGGGGCTCCAGCTGGAGGAGGCGGCGGCGGCGGCGGCGGCGGCGACGGTGCCGCAGGTTACCGATCGACTCAGCGCGGCCACGTCGCTCCGCGCGAAGGTCTCCGTAGAGTTGGGGATGGGGGCGCGGCGGGGAAGGGCGCGGCGCGGCGAAGTGGGAATAACGATCGGCCTAGGGCTCGCCGCAGGGCGCTTTTCATTGGCCGCCGCGCGCGGACGTCGCGCCGCTAGCCGTTGACCCGGAAACGTGCAGTGCGGGGGAGGGGGTTGGTAGCGAGAGCGGCGGGGTCGTCTCGTAGCCGCGCTGGCTGCTGCGAGGAGGCGGACAGACCAGGCTGGCCGAGAGAGCAAGTGCGAGATCCTTGCAGAGCTCGCACTTACGCGGCAAGCGACGGAGCAGTGCAGCGGTCGCGAATGCTTAATCGCGGCCGACGCCCGGCTTCCGCGACGGCGCTCCGCTCAGATCTCGCCGCCGTCGCCGGGCTCGCGCGTCGATCGCGAGCCCGGCGGCGGCGGCGGCGGCGGCGGCGGCGGCGGCGGCGGCGGCGGCGAGAGCTTGCCGCCGGCGAGGCAGCAGCCGAAATCGGGGCAGCGGCCACGCTGTCGAGTGCTGCCGTAGCGAGACAAAGGCGCCGAAAGCGGGTCCAAGCGTCGAGTGGAGAGCGAGCGGGACTGGGCATGCGCCCAGCGATCCTCGCCATTTCGCCAGTATTTGCCCTCGCGCCTTGAGCACCTAGCAACGAGCGCGCGCCCGTTCAGCGTGCGCCCGGGGCGAATCTGCGCGCTCGCTCGCTCTCTCAGGCGCTCTCGCCGCGGGTTTCTCTCGTCGGTCAAGAACCCCGGCGGGTCGGCAAGGCGCGCGAGCAGCAACGTCGCGCGCCCGGTCGATGGGATCCGTTTGGGGCTGGCTAATGGCGACATTCCGTCGGGCGACCGGCGCCGCGTCGGGCATTCCGGCGCACCCCGAAAGCGCACGCGAGCCCGGTTGAGGCGGGCGGGTGGGGGCCTATCCGCCGGTTGAGCGGCTCTGCCGAAGACCGATGCCGATGGCTACGCGCTCCTTCAACCGCCGCCTCCGCGCCGTCGCGTCGGCGGCGGCGCTCGGGCGACGGCCGCCACCGCCGATGTCCTCTGCGTCACTGACCGGCCGCGGGGAAGCGGATACAGCAACCGCGGCAGCGCGATGCATTATTCAGCGCCTCCGCCTCGGCGCCCGCCCGCTCGCTCGCTATCGGCTATCGGCTTTTGCCTCCGCGGCCGCGGCAGCGGTCTCTTTGAGCCTGCCTCGAGCCTGCCGGAGCGGCGGAGCGGCAAAGACAATGGCTGCCCAGCGCGAGCGCGCCACCGGAGCGAAAGATGGCGTGGAGTTTGTACCAGGAGGCGGGCGGGGCAGCGGGCGGGCGGGCGGGCGGGCGGGCGGCTGCCGCGCCGCCGGGCGACAATGCCTCGCTGGCTAAAGAAAGACTCGTTCGCGCACGCGTGACTTGGCGCTCGGACGAAGGAACGTTGAGCGCCGCCCTCGGCGGAGGCAGCGAGCCAGCGCGCAAAGCCTTCGACTATCGCGAGCCTCCTCCTCCTCCTCCTTCGACGACGCGGCCGCCACCGCGGCGGCGGACCCGGCGCGCGACGAGGCCGCCGCCGCCGCAGCCGCAGCGGCGGCCGCCACCGTCGCGCGCCCGCCGCTGAGCGCCTGCTTTCCAGCCTCCGCCGCCGCCGCCGAGCTCTCGCTGGCGCGAAGCTGTCGCGCACCTTCTCGCGCGCGGGTCTGGCAGTCCTCTGCGCCATGCTGTCGGCGTTCACGCGAATGTCCTTGCGCACGTGCTCGTGCGCCTTCTCGAGCTCGGCCTTGGCCCTGAGCAGCGACCGGATCTCGTCGTTCGTCTCGAGGAAGCTCTGCCGCAGCCTCGTGACCACCGAGCGCACCTACGAGCGACGCCGCGCGTCCTTCCGTCAGCACCCGCCGTCGCCGACGCTTGGCGCGCGCGCGCGCTGGCGCCATCGGCTGCGCAGTCGCCGCCGCAGAAGCAGCAGTCGCTGCCGCACTTACCCCGCGGGTGTACGTGTGCGCCTCCTCGTTGCTAAGCTCCGCCAGGACGCCCCTCAGCGTCGGCAGGGGATCTGTGGCCTTTCCTATGTCGACGCCTCTGTCAGAGGTGCTGACGATGCCCTGACTGAGCTTGATCGTCTTCAGCGTGGCCTGCTGCCATTTCTGCGGTCCTATGGCTCCCGATTCGAGCTGAAACGCCCGCGGCTCGGCGCCGCCGCCGAGCTGCTCGCCCAGCATATTGCCGCCTATGACGGCTGGTTTCATCAGCAGAGTCATGGCTATTCTAGTTCGTCGACTGCCGACGGCCTCTGTACGCTGCGTCCGAGCTCGGCGGCGCGGGTATCCGACTGAATGAGATCCTCCGTTGTTACCGGGGAGACGTTATGTTGGTAGCCATTGGTAACAACGTCTTCCGGCTGCCCGCCGCCGCCGCCGTCTCGCAGATGGCCGCGCAGCAGTCGTAACCTGGAGCGAGCTGAGAGGAAGGCCACAGCGCGGAGCGAGAAATGCACTAGAAACATAATTGGAAATATTTCGGCCGCTGTTCTCGAGCCTCGACGTCTGCAACGTCATCGCGGACTCGCTCGTCAGCCACCGTACGGCAACGTCCGCCGACCGCAGCCAATCGAATAACGCCTCCTTTATTTATCATCCGCGGCACCGGCGGGATGGCTAGCGTCCGCAGAGAGGGCGGCGGAACCGAGGTGAGCCACCCGTCGTCCGTCGGCGGCGGCGCCGGCGGCAGCAGGGATGCGAGCGACGCTGACTACTACTTGATAGGACTGCCGTCCTGGAAGAAGGACTTGCTGCTGCGCCGCAAGCAGGTGGACGCGGTAAGACTCTCTTCCTCCTCGGACTCGTTCTCGTCGCACTCGTCGACCGGGTTCGCGGCGGCGGCGGCGGCGGCTTCTCTGCCGAGCTCGTCGGAGCAGCAGGACCGTCCGGCCGCTAGCTCGGCAGAGATCGCCATGCCCGCGCGCGCGGCGCTCGACTGGCGGGCGAGCGGCGGCGGCGGCACGTCTTCGGCCGCCGCCGCCGAGACGCCCGCCGACGTCGACTTGCCGTACGAGCCGGGCTTCGTGAGCCGCATTCGCAGACGATACGCACAGCTCGCGGCCGCGCCAGACGACGCCGCCGCCGCCGCCGCCGCAACTTCGGCCGGGCGGCGGCCGCTCGTCGAGTCGTCTGCAAACGCGGCGGCGGCGCCGGCGGCGGCTCGCGCCGCCTTGAGCGATCCGCGGTCGGCGCCGCAGCCGCCGCCGCCGTCGTACCTGCTGCGCCGGCGGAGCTCGAGGGACGTCGACGATATCGTGATCGTCGAGCGCAGCGCCGCCGGCGGCGGCTCGGCGTCGCGTCCGACGCCGCCGCCGGTCCGGACGAGCGAGCGCGACTCGCCGGCGGCGCCGCCGCGGCTCGACGAGAGGACTCGTGCCGCTGCGACGGCGGCTGGCGTTGGCAAGAGGGCCGAGGAGACCGCCGCGGCCTCGGGCGCCGGCGCTGCGACGAAGCCGCCGCTGCCACGAGCGAGCGCGACGCATGCGGAACGCCCAGAGCGCTCGGCGGCGACGGCGGCCGCCGCTGCCGCCAGCCGTGTCACCACCAGCGGGGCGTCGGCTGCAGCAGAGCCGACCGCGACGACCGGAGGTCG